>JAUTBT010061964.1:0-14622 GCA_032361225.1 Lepetodrilus schrolli | reverse complement strand
AGAAGGGATAAGACTTGTGACGTCGTCGTGAAACACTTGTTACGAGGTGACAACCTTTAGGACTGGTTTAGGAGCTCATAAATAGTTAGGAGGCTGTCGTGAAACGGGGGCCAGGTCATCTCACCATCTGGCCCCAACAACATCTGGTCATCGCACCATCTGGCCCCAACATCTGGTCATCTCACCATCTGGCCCTAACAACATCTGGTCATCTCACCTGTCCTGGCCAGTCCTTGATCCACTTGTCTCTCTTGGTCAACATCTTCTTGAGAGCCAAGCGACAGTTCTTCAACACTTCCTTCAATGTCCATCTCATGATTCTCTCAACATCACACAACCAGGCCTGGATGTGAAATAATGTTAAAAAAATTAAAGCCCCAAATAAGTTGTTCAAATTTATTAATAATTCACTAGATCTAGAAGTCAATAGTAAATAAATTTAAAAGCTTTCACCCTAAATATTTCCAAATATACTAAAAATATTTTCAAATATCTTTATGCTTCCAAAATATATTAGTTATTTGACAAGTTTTCAAAAACCTGATAGACAGAAAATATACACATGCAGCCAGGCATGACATAAGATGCTTCTTCTGGTCTCAGCCAGTAGGTTACCCCTTTGGCTCAGTCAGTAGTGTGTTGGGACTCGCCACTTGGACAATCCAACAACTCGGGTTTGAATCCCATAATTGGCACTGGTCCTGTTAAAGCTCACCTCCACTGGGCCGTCCAAGTACAGAGCGTGTCCAAACTCCACGTACTCCCCATCTGATGACGACATTCCGGCCGCCTCCCACTTCTGTGCAATGCCAGCCTACAAGTACACACATCTGACTGTAACACCTGCACACACACAGTGAACATAATCGGTCTGTGGCTGTATTTGTTTTGGGAACTCGAGAGTCGAGTGCCAGTTGCACTAGCACCAAAAATGTTATAAAATAAAACAACCGAGAACGTATCACAAGTGTTGACAGCATTACTGACCAATCAGAAAGATTGTAATTCTGAGTACATAGCGCACTGTTGTCTGACGTCACAACTCTTGTCAACTCCAGTGAATCGGCGAGTACGTTCGCGTGTTGGATCGCGACTCGAGTGTCGTGTTCTTGGGCGTTTGATTTGAATTTACTGGACCCGACTCGAAACTCGAGTTCAAAACAAATACAGCCTGTGATTGGATGAAGAGCAATGCTCAGTGTTAGGTGCATGTATGTGACTTGTGATTAATTTAATTGTTTCGAAGAAAATGTTTATCTTTGTGATTAAAGTGTTCAAGATAGTTTTTAAAAAAAAAGGAACTTGTGAAATTGTGTCAATGTGCTCAGTGTTACCCAGTGAATAGTTACTGGAATATTTGTGCACTAGAAAATTTTGAATATCATCTAAATAAATGTGATAAAAATATTCTATTATTTCTATAGAATTAGAATGCATACATTCATTACATTGGCTGTTATTATTATCTACTAATATCCAGGTTATATCTAGATTAATAACTGTTCGTTTTATAGTATGACATTGTTAGTGTATTTATCTCATCAGCATTTGATGGATGGCATGTTTCATGATGGGTTAATCATTAGGGATGTTTCATGTTTAATTAATAATTACTCTAATACTACTGCAAACATAATCAACATCTAGAAAAAAAAGGAACTGTAAAATAGTGAAAATTCCGTAATTTCCACTCCTATTTTAACACTATCATGGCCATAGTTAGAACATTAACCCTCCCTCTGCTGCAAGGATTCTGGAACTATCACAATCAGTATGGCACCTCCAGCAGAAAGAGGGTTAATAAGGCATGCCTATGTATTACTCAAACTGTGGTCCTTGTCAATGATGCTCTGCAGCATTTTTTTTTCCGATTTTTAAAAATATGATTTTGCACATTTAAAAAAAAAATCATTAAAAAAAAAAATCATAAAAAAAAAAATCGGAAGGAATTGCCACAAAACGTCTTTGAGAAGGGCTAGTGAAACTGTTCATGCTAGAGAGAAGAAACACGCTGCCTGAATGTCTATGAGAACGTAGCAGTCTAAGTTCTCGGTACTTACTGCTGCACGTTCCTGCAGCTATAACAGGTAGGTACAACACTGGGTTACACTCCCACACAAAACATTCTCAAATGTCATGTTCAGTATTACATAGTCAGTGAGGAACATGAATATGGATACACAAATTTAATATAATTTTTACTGAAATCAAGTTCTCTTTGGCAACTATATTTCATCATTAGGTATCTATGCATCATCTTTTTGGGCAACATCATTTATTGGGAATTGATTATTAACAAAAGAATTTATATATACTATTTTTTACAGTAACACAATATTCAAATCTAGACATTAAGGACATTTTGCAAGCTGCAATGTTATAACGACAGCAGATATAGTTCTCTAATTTTCAAAATGAGTCCTTTTGCAATATATTCACATCATAATTTGTTACATGAAATACGAGTGTAAACCAGAAGAGGGCAGATCAGGTCTACGTTCCACTGAACAAATGTAGCGCTATGAGAGTTGTAACGCCATGTTAATGTAATAGGAGTTAAAACTCTCGTAGCACGACGATCAGTCTGTGGAACAGGACCCTGAAGACATGTCCTGAAAAATCCAACCATGAAAGATAATTTATGTTGCCCGTACCTTGGACATCTTGAGAGACTTGATGTTGTCGAAGCACTTCTTGAGATGAGGCTGCACGGCCTCAGGATTCTTGGACTGACCCAGGATCTCCAGGAGGTCATCGTTGGACAGGAAGTAGAATCGGGGGAAGATCTGGCGTTTGGTCTCCAGGTACATGTCCAGAGACTTCTGAATCTCCTCCAGCTTTAAGTTCATGTCATTCAGCTGCTCCAGCATACCTACATACAGGAGAGGAAGAGTTACCCTCCAGCATACCTACATACAGGAGAGGAAGAGTTTAGCCTCCAGCATACCTACATACAGGAGAGGAAGAGTTTAGCCTCCGGCATACCTATACAGCTATACAGGAGAGGAAGAGTTTAGCCTCCATCATACCTATACAGGAGAGGAAGAGTTTAGCCTCCATCATACCTACATACAGGAGAGGAAGAGTTTAGGGGGCATAGCACAGGTTCTCATTGTAAATGCTGGCTAAGTAGTCCGTAGAAAAAGTAACTTTCCATATGTTCCATTGTCTGCACCCTGGTATCTTTGTATGATAAGTAATATGAATGGTATTTTATTTCAAATGAACTTGGTTCCATGCAGTTTAAGTGCAATCTAAATTAATTTCAATACAGCTGTATGGTAGGAAGGTGTATGCATTAGCAATGTTGGTGCATTCCAGCCATGTGAGTTGTTGAATTTCACTGCTTGTCTTCCACTGCTATTTGCGCATTTCTGGATCGATTGACACCCTCTATGTTTCTGTTGATATGAATAATTGGGCCTTTCTGTACAAGTGGGTGTAAAGCTAGTGCATGTTGATTGAATAGTTTAGCAACAACAGCTTCTCGAACTAAGCTGATTAATATGGTAAATTATAATGAAAAGAAACTGTTGTATACCCCCTTAGCTTCCAGGGGAATAAAAAAGAAAATAGTCTATTCATAAAGTGTATGACTCCTTGCTAATGTATACTTGAAGCGCTAAATGCTACATTATTAATGGATCAATGTGCACTCAGTTCATCTAATCAACCCCCTGGGGATGATTCAATCCAAGCAGTCATTTCAGGCACTAGAAGATCCTCTTACCTGGATGATGAGTTCCTCTGAGAGCGTTCCTCACGGTATTCAGTCTGGACATGATGACCTTCCATTTAACATTGACGTCGTCGAATTCCGCCGACTCTCTGGGCAGCTGCTTCCTGATATCCTCACCCAGGAAGATATTCTACAGGAAGAGTGAGCAAGTGAAGGAGTGAATTACTATGCACTAATCTGAATGAATGAATGAATTAGTGCTTTACGCCGCAGCGGGAATATTTCACCCATACGCGACGATGCAATTATCTAAATGGTGACCATTTTGGACTTGGGTTTTGAGTGTCTCATGTACAGTAATAATAAAAAGATTTTGTTTATCTTATTACCGGTATTTTAATTTTAAAAAAATTGTTTTTATCTTTTAATTTGTTTTGAATTGTTCACTCTCCAACTTGCAGTGAGTAAGTGAATTGTTGTCTTGCATTACTCTGGATTATTTTTACCCATACACAACAATAACCAGAGGTTGGCCAACTGTAAATAAAGTAACTAAATCATTTTAATATTCTGTCTTAGAAATGATTCCAATATGAAACTGACCATTTTCAAACAAAACCAGGCCCTGAGATTACAAAACCTTTTGAGTATGATTTCATATTCAAGCTCAAATTTTATACGTGGATTTATGAACACAACTCCGTACTCAAAAATGTTTTGTAATCGCGGGGCCAGGCAATCTGTGAAGAAAGTGATCTCTGCATATCCAGGATAGATCATCCTCTAGATGCAGACCCGGTGACTGTGTGAGTTAGACATACTCTACCTCCAGGTACATCCACTGTCTCTGTACTGTCAGCAGCATCTCCACCACCTCCAGGATCAGTGACAGAGTTCTCTCCCATTTGTCCACATCCTTCTCGAAAGCCTTCACGAACCTAGAGGCCTTCATCGTGGACAGCTGTACCTGGTTGTCCTCCAGTGCAGCAAACACATCGTCGGTGGACCTGTACGAGTGGAAGCCATGATAATGTAGAGCTTGGGGTACAGGTGGAAGCCATGTTAATGTAGAGCTTGGGGTACGGGTGGAAGCCATGATAATGTAGAGCTTGGGGTATGGGTGGAAGCCATGTTAATGTAGAGCTTGGGGTACGGGTGGAAGCCATGATAATGTAGAGCTTAGGGTATGGGTGGAAGCCATGTTAATGTAGAGCTTGGGGTACGGGTGGAAGCCATGATAATGTAGAGCTTGGGGTATGGTGGAAGCCATGATAATGTAGAGCTTGTGGTGCGGGTGGAAGCCATGTTAATGTAGAGCTTGGGGTACAGGTGGAAGCCATGTTAATGTAGAGCTTGGGGTACAGGTGGAAGCCATGTTAATGTAGAGCTTGGGGTACGAGCAGCAAGAAACATGTTGAAGACTATCTCTCCCAGGGAGGTTAGAACTCCAAGCTACAGTTGACTCCATTTCTACCCTTTCCGTAATGCCATACATTTCTATGGTATCCTGGTGGAAGAATAAGTAGTCTTTCCATGTGTCTATTTATTACATTAACCAATCAAAACATGTGCTATTAACAGCTACAGTATATATCAACATTTAGCATCCTACATGGTAACTGATTCTGGAAGTCACAACAACGAGATGTAATTGACAAGAAGGTAAAGCTATATATGTTAGGACTAATCTGATTGGACTATTAGTGCCTATGATAGCACTTTCATCTCTCACTGCCATGAAATACAGGTGTTTGATGGCAAGGGATCTAAAAAGTAGTTAGATCACGTAGCCTAGGCAAGTGAAGACATGTAGTACACCTATACTGTCTGTATCAGTTCAATTAATTTTTACAATTGCTTTCAATGTTGACTTACTTGAGTTTGAAATGACCTTTCTCTTTGTATGGTGCAATTTCCAGCTCTGTGATGTTCCACGTGGCCTCAATAGCTTCCAGACCCTGGAGATTGAAATGATAATTAAAGTTGCAATCATTTTCAGTATAAACATGATATAAATGCGAAACCCATCATACTGTAGAATACAGAAATAACATAAGAATCATATTTAGAATTGTAACCAAAAAAAATCAAATCTTTTAAATCCTCATTCTAGAATATTTTATTTCTTAATTAAATTCTTTTTAAAATAATAATTTTTTATCTTAGTTGTTGAGAAATGTCTAATTCTCTTGTTTTTCAGCCTACTAACAAGCAACACGGTAGTGTACCTGTTCAATGGCCAACTCCTTAGTGGCTGCGGACGATATGTCTCCGATCTGCTCCGAGTACTGGTCAAAGCCGTACTCTATGATCCTCTCCAGTGTGAAGTCCTCTGCATCGTGGTCAAACGTCCTCTGCATCTCTCCCTGAGACAGTCAAACAAATGTTGTCATATTCCTGTGAATCTCAAACAATGTCAAGGGAATTCATTAAGATTGATGTTGAATTCCTAAAGCCAAATATCTAGTCATTTATACGTTTTACAAAATTGCCTCTCAATTGTCATCGACAAGAACAGTAAGGTATGGCTTGGTAAACTATGCTGACCTGATTTTAATGTAGCTGGGTGTGAAATAAGATGCTCCTACTTGTCTCGGCCAGAGGCGTTACCCCTTGGTTAAGTCGGTAAAGCAGGAACGACATTGTCCTATTTCAATGGCGCCCATCTAATAGAAGCATCTTATATCACACACACGCCTACATTCACATTTGTGGATAAATTACCTTTTTGCTGTTTTTGATAAAGACTACTAAGTATCTAATGTGGATCCATGACTTGGTCTAACTATACTGACCTGGTGGTCTAACTACACTGACCTTGTGGTCTTATACTGACCTGTGGTCTAACTATACTGACCTGGTGGTCTAACTACACTGACCTGGATTTGGGTCCAGTGTCTTGGTCTCATGGCCTTGTTCTTGAGGTCTGTAATCAGAGGCATGGTTCTCTTGAACTGATCCACTCTGCTCTTGCTGGTCTCCACAATCTCCCAATTCTTGTCCTAGAACCAGATAATAGTCATACCATCACATGTGTGTGTGCAACCTACATACCATCACATGTGTGTGTGCAACCTACAGTTCTTCCAGTAGCAACAGACACCATACCATCACATGTATGCAGTCTAGATATGTTGTCCTAGTAGTAGCAATAAACAATCATACCATCACATGTATGCAGTCTTAGATATGTTGTCCTAGTAGTAGCAATAAACAGTCATACCATCACATGTATGCAGTCTAGAAATGTTGTCCTAGTAGTAGCAATAAACAGTCACACCATCACATGTATGCAGTCTAGATATGTTGTCCTAGTAGTAGCAATAAACAGTCATACCATCACATGTATGCAGTCTAGATATGTTGTCCTAGTAGTAGCAATAAACAGTCATACCATCAGATGTATGCAGTTTAGATATGTTGTCCTAGTAGTAGCAATAAACAGTCACACCATCACATGTATGCAGTCTAGAGATGCTGTCCTAGTAGTAGCAATAAACAGTCATACCATCACATGGATGCTGTATACTGTTATTGTCCTAGTATTAGCAACAAATAGTCATACCATCATACATCCATACTGCCTACAAAAACACAATCTCCCAGTTGTTGACTTAGTAGCAACAAGTCATCGTGGGGCACTTTTAATGAAACTTTCGTATCCATAATGAGACTGTGATGCTCTCATACATGGTCTTTAAATAGTAGTCATACTACCGAATGAATAAACTATACAGAAATACAATCTCACAGTTCTTGTACTAGAAAATAAAACAACAATAGTTCAGGCTATACCACTGAATGTACACTATACCGTTCATTGAAATAGAAATATTGGAGGAATTCTGTAGTTTTTTTTAGTTCTCTGGATTTCAGCAGACAACATACATTATCCAGCATACTTGTTACAAAACATGTCTTACTTGTAATGATACAGTTTGAATGATGAATTGTACATTGACATGTTGTTTTTGATAGGACATTGTACATTAAATGAGATGTTTCAATTGTTGCTATGAATGTCACACGAATATGGTAATGATCAGAGATGTGAACTGCCCAGCGTTACATGTCATTAATCACAAAGCGTTCAAAGTAAGCGGTCCACAGGTATATTTCCCAGTGGCTCTGCATTTCAGAAGCTTGAGCAGAGATGACTATTCTAGACATAGTTATACTATCATGCAGGTGAACAGCATGCACAAAATGATCAACTGTATCTATTCTTATATTTTCTATCTTTGTCTGAGCAGCTCTCTATATATATCATGGTTTATTTGTTTATGATCATGTACCGGTATGCCACATTTAATACAATATTTTCACTAAAATAAGCATTATGTCAATGTGATGTTAAAATTCAATATCGTTAGATATTAGCCATGCATTACCATAATGAGAAAGTTATCAAATTATTTGCATGATAAGATCAGCATTTGCTCAATGAAGAAACTTCAGAAAGTATTTCTGGTGATGATATGTAAACAGGAATCAAGTTGAAAGTATAAACGTGTTTTGAAACACCCAGGAACATGAGTAATAATGAAACATTGTGCCTTAACGATGCAGTACAGGATGAAACAAAATGCCTTGAATGGATTAAATTACTTGCATTGGTGGTGTAAGACGGATGCATAGATTTGTTGGTTCGTGAAATTGTGAGCAAAATAATCCAGAAACCTATATTTCTGATATGTAGGATGGTGAAGAATAAGTATAAACATAGCATCATTGGTGATAAAACTGTGAGACATGAAAATCTGTAGATGTGACCAAGTATGGAATGGTGAAAACAGGTATTGGATAGCATCATTGGTGGACTGTGTACAAAATAGTCCCAAAACTTGTAGCTTGTGGACTAGGACAAAAAGGTGAAATGTGTATGGCGATAGCATTATTGGTGGTGAAATTGTGGCTCCTGTTGACTTGTACCCGTGACTTTAGAATAGAAAAAGAATATCTCTAGAAATTGAGATTTTGAAAGATAGACAGACATTTGATTTTAGGAGACATTGATATTTGTAACTTACGTATAACTGGAATCGGAGGAAGAAAAATGAAATAATGTCATAATTGGAAACTATATGTAGACAAATGTGCACCATGCTGCAATATTTACATATGTTGAGTTAGAGGTAAGTATTTGTAGACATTCACATAAAATATGCTTGAAAACTGCAGGATAATGCAAGCCTAGAAAGATATCTAAAAAGATTCTAAAATTTGTTTTGCACATGTAATAAGTCAAGCAACACATTCACTGCGTTAAATGAGGATGTCATATAACTAACTAACAAGACCATTGCATATCACTGGCACTGAATAGTGTCAGAACCACCAGCATTCCTGTGAGAACACATGCACACATATACATATACAAATACAAACAAGCTCCACAAATGTTCACAATCGTTTTCTGAAAAGCATCTGTGAAATAAATCCACTGACTTATGTTATATTAGTTTTGTGTGTAATAAACCCTAATATATTAATGAGCACATATTTAAAGGCATACAGTCATGGTTTGTTGACATATTTCATTGTCAAATGTATTTACCTGAAAGTATGTACATTTGATTTGCATAAAAAGTATAATGGGTAACAAACTACAACGAGTGTGACACAACATGACTGTACAGATAATGCATCAGTTTTAATTATATAAACGCCAAACATTGAATAATATTCAGGGGAGACTCACAAGTAGTGGAAACTAGAAGAAAGACAACTATAAATTTTATTGGAATTTTACGAAGTGAAATAAATAGAAATCAAAGTCGATAATATTAATACAATATACTGGCAACTAAATAGGGTTATACTAGGCAATAAACAATGATCTATTAATTCTCTCATGGTTGGATTGATCTGTCACTGCTCTATGAGGCATCTCTGGTTGCCTCCAGGAAATATTTAGAAGAACTCAAACAGGGGGAATATGACTTCTCTAAAGACAGAACATTACTGACATCAAGATAGGTATGAGATGAGAAGTGCAGGAAAGTAGATCTGATTGTATTGGACAAATACAGCCAGATTGCATATATGTCATCTTCCTGTCGTTTGGGTCAGCTGAATGAGGAATATTATGAAAGTCACAATGTTCGAGCAACAAACTTAATTTTATGAATATTATATTAAAATATAGAGAGATCAACGATTCCAAATAACAATTCTATTTTAAATTATTAACTTTGACCTATAGAAGTAGTAGAAATAGAATAAAGTGTAGTACACTAAAGCAGGTTTGCTGTAAGCTTTACAGTATGTTAGTAGAATTTACAAGACATGTGAAGTAGAGTGAGTTGCTGGAAGTTAAATTTGTAAACATCACCAAATTTGTGAATACCTGACATGACTACTGTTGGAAATATTCTACATAGATACATGTACAAGATGAACATATTAATTGACAAATATATCGATATCTTTGTAAAAGGAAATCTGATGAGCAGGAATGTTTCTGTGTATAATACCTTGAGATCTCTGCTGAACTTGTTGAGTTTCTTGTACAGTGAGACTGAATTAGTCTCCATGTCCCGGGTCTGGAGCTCGTTGAACTTGCCCACCTTCCAGTCTGCCCAGTGTCCCTCCCACTCCTTGGTCAGTGTCCACACCGCCTCTATCTGCTCCAACTCCTGGTGATCACAACACAACAGCTTATTGGTCAAAACTTAAATAGAGGATTTTAAGGGTTCTTCATAGAGAGGATTTTAATGGAGCTTCAAAACATAATCGGGCAGTTCTTGTTAGTATGGTGGAGTATTCTGGACATTTTCAAAAAGATTGCTAAATGAAGAGAGCGATAAGCATGTTGGAATTCTTTACAACTATCTGATGGTATGTCAGATGGTATGACAGAAATGGTTCATATGAATAAAACAATTTTCTTTCTTGAAATATCATTAATTTTTAGGTGAATTCCATTAATTTTGAACATTTTCAAGGTCAATATAACTTATATGTATTTTTATTTTTTAAAATTTTATTTATTTATTGGGATTTAGAGTCGCTTTCAAGATTATTTCACTTATATCACGACTTGTCAGTTTAGGGCAGGAAGAAACCCGCAACATCTGTAGCGCTGAATGTAGGAGGAAACTCGCAACATCCGTAGCGCTGAATGTTGCAGTAAACCTAGGAGCACCGTCTGGCACTGACAAGACCAAGGATGATAAGTGCATTGCCACTCTACAGACATCGCATCCTATCAATATCGCATCAGAAAGGTAACTTTCACAAACATATATTTATTATTACACTATAGTATACAAATAATAAGTACATGTAAATGGGTGCTTTACATAGCATAGTTATACTTCAGAGACAGAAAGGTTAAAACAATTGAAACACAAGAGAGAAAAAAATACCAAGCCAATTGAGACACAACAAACCTTCTCCAGATGTGTAATCTCTTTCGATGGCGGCTGTTCAATCTTGAAGATGTTGAGACCTCTCCTGAGGGTCTGTTCTTGGTCTTTGAGATTCTTCAGGGAGTTGCGGATACCTGCGATGGTCTCTAGGGCAGTGGCAGTGGCCACATTGCTGGTGAACGGACCCTTGGTCTGGAACTCGTCCACTAGGTTCACAACCTGCTTCTTGAGCTCCTCGGACTGCGCCAACAAGCTGCTCTTGAACTTCTCCTGCACAAATACAAGCAGTGATGTTGTCTACCTCACAATGACTCACAATGACTCACAATGACTCACAAACAATGACTCACAATGACTCACACGCGAAGATTACAAACATTTCGAGTACAATTTCATACTTAAGCTCAAATTTTGTATATGGATTTATGAACAAAACTTTGAGTTGAGCATGAAGTCATACTCAGAAAGGTTTTGTACATGTAATTTCCGTGCCAGAATTTCATACTTGTCAAGATGTTGGCTTTATCACATGGCATAAATATTCAATGTATTGACCTGAAAATATGGCATTAGCATTTGTGCATGAATATGTGGTAATAGCTGTATTTAGGTTTGGCATGTGGCAGTAAGACTATTACAATGTCACTGCGGTCTCCTGGAAAATGAAGAATCGTACAAACCTTGTGTTTCTTCAACATGACTTCAGACTCTGTGAGAGTATCTTGGAAGGACAGCCACTCAGGGTGAAGTTCTTTGTGCATTTCCAGAACCTACAGCAACAGAGAAAATGCAGAATATTTGTAAACAGGAATGTCATTTAAGAAAATATAACAGGAACTAGAATACTATGTGTAGATCGAGACCTAGAATATACTCACATCATTTTCTTTAAGTAGCTGGGTGCGATAGAAAATGACCCTACTGATATTGGTCAGTAGGGTAAGTTGGCAGTGTGTTGTGCTCACAATCCAGACAACCCAGGTTCAAATCCAATCCCAGGATCAGCATGATACTTATACATCAATACGTATTTTTTTCTTCAAGATAATGAGATAAACCACTAGACATAGTGTTGATTTTATTTTGTGATGCGATCATAAAAGTGCTTGTCTTATTTCTGTAAATAGTTCTTTATTACTTTATGATATATATGTACATTATTTATGTAAATACACAGGAGCGAATTTAGTAAGTTGAACAACTTTTTTCCAATCCTTTTCTGACGAATAAAACATGTTTAAATCAAATCAACTGCTTAAGAATTTTAGAAGCTGAAATGTGTGCTCACATCTTCCTGTATGGTGACCTCATACTTCTCCAGAATGCTAAACTGATCGTTGAGTGGCGCGAACTTGGCCTCTAGCTCCGCCCTCTCGTGGTTCAGTTTGTCCCACAGTGTCAGGCTTTCTCCTAGCTCGTCCAGTGTCTGTGGTGGTCTCTTCACTCTGAATACACACACGGCACGTATGTACATCTAATTGCTACTGGATGCATGACATATTTCAAAGTTTGCTATAAAATCTTGCCAACCTAGGTTTTCTTTGTACAGAATTATTAGTAAATTTCTGAAATGTCTGCATACAGGGTGAGGTATATCTCTGAACATTTCCATATAGGTTATATATATCTTAGAATACAATTACAATCTATCTAAGAACTTCTATTATTATTATTATTATTATTATTAACTCTGTACAGATATGAGTTCTGAGGAATTATGTATTATTGAAAATAGCTGGAAATACAGTTGTTTTCATATTACTGCATGCACACTGGATGTGACCGAACGTAAAATGAACGGCCTGATGTCATATGTACGAATAAACGTTCATTTGTGTATGAAATGTTCACATATAGTCTGTGTAGCCCCCCTTAAGTACCAAGGCTTAATGTTCTACTACTACTGGTACTGAATTTCCATTGCCTCGGTAATTCTTAAATCAAGGCATAAGGATTGTTACTACAACAGGTCAAGCATTAGTGATGAACCAGTGCGTTACGTCGCAGCAGGAATATTTTACCAATACGCGACGACTTAAGCATTAGTGGAGGCAACTGCAAAATATTTGAGAGAAAACATCGTACTTTTCTCCGTTCTCCTTCAGGTAGTTGTACAGTTCCTTGAGTCTGCTGGAGGCGATCTCATTGAGCAGCGTGGTGAACTTGCTCTGCCAGTCCTTGCAGTGAGACAAGATGGCCTGCTTGAGAGGGGAGCAGTCCAGCAGCACAAACTGAATGTTGAGAATCGTCTCCTGAGTCTGTACGTTGTTTGCTACCTCATCGTATCTGTAAAAGACAAATTATCGTGAACATTTCATAAAAAGAATTCTTCAAATATTTATGTATTACTATTAATAACTAGTTGTTATGAAAATGTATTTAGTTAGTCACAGTCTCATCTGAGCCCACTTGTGCTATGGACACACTTTCAAGCATGAATAATTGGTGAAAAATAAATGTGCACATTAATATTATTTTGTAACTCCCTCAGTCACATATTGGGATAATCTGATGGGATCTGTCTTTTAACCATGTAGGTCAATTTTATATATAAAGAAAATAGAGATGCAATATCTGTGTGTACATAGTTATTCCCCTTAGTTCATGGTTAAAAGCTCCAATGACAATCTGATTTACACACAATCCCTCTTCCTCCACAGCTCACCCCACCACACAGCTCACCCCACCCACCACAGCCCACCCCACCATACAGCTCACCCCACCCACCACACAACTCACCCCACCCACCACACAGCTCACCCCACCCACTCACAGCTCACCCCACTCACCACACAGCTCACCCTACCCACCCCACCCACCACACAGCTCATCCCACCCACCACACAGCTCACCCTACTCAAAACTAGGGTTCACATTCCCACACCGACTGTGCTGTGCATAGATGACTCTCAAGCAGGGAATCTCACCTTCCAATATCGGCATCAAAGGACGACACCTGGGGATTCAGCTTCTGGTATCTCCGGATAAAGGCGTCTTTCTGGATCTCCCAGATTTCTCGGTAGTTGTCCCAGGTGCCCAGGTATGTCTGGAGGTGCTGGGCGTTGCTCTGCATGCCTGCGTTGATCACCGACTGGATCTTCTTTGTCTCGTCATCCTGAGCAATCACCTCATGGATGGCCTGAAATCATCAAATTTTATGCAATACAAAGGACTGTGGTTTCAGGGATCTATGATATATCAGGGCTCTACATTCAGTTTTTGCAGCACTTGTCTCTGTCCTGACTGACATGAAACTACTTGCCATGTAGATAAATCATAAAGGGCTTGTTAATCTGGGTTATTTCACTTGTCCTGCTGTGGATAATACTTGTCCTGGGAAGGTAAAGAATCCTTACTGTGGAGACCTGATTATATGAATTATAGGTCAGTGACCATGAGTTCATTTGTGTTTTCATCTTTAATCCATCCACCAGGCCACCGTTTCACAACGACATCCTAAATTTAGGAGCTCCTAACTTTATGTCCCAGTTTTTCACCTCATAAGTTAGATGCCGATTTAAGAAGCGATACGACTTGTGACGTCGTCGTGAAACACTTGTTACGAGGTGA
>JAUTBT010061953.1:0-14622 GCA_032361225.1 Lepetodrilus schrolli | reverse complement strand
TAGTGGAGGTGTTGATTCAGCTGTGGTAGTGGAGGTGTTGATTCAGCTGTGGTAGTGGAGGTGTTGATTCAGCTGTGATAGTGGAGGTGTTGATTCAGCTGTGGTAGTGGAGGTGTTGATTCAGCTGTGATAGTGGAGGTGTTGATTCAACTGTGGTATTGGAGGTGTTGATTCAGCTGTGGTAGTGGAGGTGTTGATTCAGCTGTTGATTCAGCTGGGTTGGGTAGTAAGGCCCGGCTGTAGGTATTGAGTCGCTCACCTGAGGCAAGTATTGAGGCACCCGAGCTTAGATGGACGCTACCTGGGGTATGCACTATATGGCTTTCAGCTAAAATGTATTGGACTCTTTTAGTAGGTAGTATTTTAGCTCAGGACACATAGATGGGGTAAGCTCTTATCACTCTGAAACGGATGCTATTGTTACAAGCCTCAGTTATTGTTGACATCTATGATCACAGCATTGAATCTCTTTGAAATAGTTACCCAGCTGGAAGAAGATATATTTAACGACAATCCACTAGTTTTAGTGTGTCTTTTGTGTGTGTGTGTGTGTATATATATATATGTATGGACCCATTTGAATAAATTACTGTTGTTTGACAAACTATTTCACAATTTCCAGGTGCCCCTTTAGTGGTTGTTGGAATATCTCTCGGCGTGAGCAAATTAGAAGGATATGGAAACAAACAGTTGTAAGTTCAGTTTTGTGTTTCTTTGAAGCAATACATACCGTTCATATCCACCTATATGTGTATTCATGTTAATTCTCATTACAATACTTAGCGCATTGTATGATAAACTCTGGCTGTATTTACCCATCTGTTACAGTTGTTGGTTGTCACTGGAGAGTGGATTACTCTGGGCATTTGTTGGTCCAGCACTTCTAGTCATTCTGGTGAGTTATCCTTCTCAAAGAACTTCAAAGTACATGGTACATTATAAATCTCACACTTTGGATGGCAAGGATTCTGTATGCATCTCTATTCACACAATCTAATTATGTAATCCTATGTGTTTCAGGCCAACTTGATCATTGTTTTCGTCGTGCTGAAGACAATGTTCAGCACTACCGCCATGATGACTAAGTCGGCGATAGAAAAGGGGAGGTAAGCCATCTACTCTGTGATAAAATTGACCGAAATGGAACGTCTCTTAACATTGCATTTCTTATTCTGACCTACTGTAAATCATTATTATGGATTTGTTGAATACTTTGAACATTAATCTAGCTACATGAATTAATCTTATCATTTTTCATCAGTTTCTTTAGCTGATATTATATGATTGAAACACATTTTAAGAAATTTCGTTCGTAATTAATTCAAGTATACGCCAAGCAACTAGTACCTTCATATGTAATTATACGACTGCGACCATGTACCTTGCCACCATGATATAATATTGCAGAGCTGGTTTGAAAGCGTTGTGTGTCTTGCTGCCTCTGATGGGAGTCACCTGGGTGTTTGGTGTTTTCTCCGTCAACAGTGACCTCATTGCCTTCCAATATTTATTTGCTGTTTTTAATACGCTACAAGTAAGTATAGGAAGATGTGATAATCACCATCACCAGCTAACATTGCATACAGCTAGAATTTCGATAATTACGATCTTGAAAAATATTCCAGAGTTGAGATCAATTTGTAAAACACAATCACGTGACTGGTGGAAAGCTCACGGTGTGTGTATATCATTCTGAATAAAGACACTGTTATTAAATATGATTATTAGTGAAAGTAAGCTAATTATTATTCCAGGGCCTCTTCATCTTTATCTTCCACTGCCTTGTGTCACGTCAGGTGAGTGTTAGAATACTCTGAAAACCTGGCCCAGAGATTATGAATCGTACAAACTAAACTCAAGGTGTGCTCACAAATCCCTGAGCCTGAGCAAAAAAGATTGACCGTTACGAGGATGTTATCCGACTTAAAATACAGTACACATTTCACGTGCGTTATCTGACTGGGTTGTCATGCATATATCATGTCGTGAAGCACGTGCTGCTACTGGCTATTGTGACTGTTTGAAAAGACTTGATGAATTTTGTTTTTTTACGCTGTAACCTGCATAGCTCACGTGGCAAAACGTAGGACTCGTAGCCAGAAGTGTCAAGTTCGGTCCTGACTGTAGTCAAGATTATTTTTCTATATGTGTGATGGCATACTGCAGTTTGAAATGTACAAGTCCACACAATCTCAAATGATGAATGTCAAAATTGTGCATTCCTAAATATCATGAACAGAAAACTGTACATTCGTGAAAAATAATCTACACATTTCTAAAGGACAAAAATGGCGGCTGTATTTTAATGGTTTTTCATTAATCTCAGGTTCAAGACGGCATGAAGAACAGAAAACGGCGTTACCGCGCCAAATCCTTCAGAACGACAGGAACTGATTCTTCCTCACAATACCATGCCTATGTAAGTTAACTGAACTGATCAGTTAGTACTAATGTTGGTATCATTTGAAGTATTGTAATACATCCCTATTGTTAAGGTTGTATATTGATCGAGCCAATATCTTCAGGATTCTCTCAAAGGTCTTTCCTGTCATCTAATTCAATTGTGTGCTTATTTCTCATGAGTGTGAACCATGCATACATGTATTGTATTCCATATGTTGTATTCAATATTCCCTTATAGTTATAGTGCGAGTGAACTATAAATAAATCCAATAATATTTTTCAGAAAATGTCAAGTTCTTCAAACGAAGATGATAAACATGTCAATGATCTGGATAAGAAAGGTAAGCAGTTCGTGCACATTGAAGAATGCCAAAATACCTGCGCTATATAAATTTGTATTATTAATAAATACATTTATTATAACACATACTGTACGGTAATACTAGAAATAGCTACAGGGTTAACCATTGATTTCAGTTAATTTATAATAATTTCAATATATAAACCAAATAAATTAATAATAATGTTCTAAGTTTCTAAGTGTGTAAAATCCGACTCAACATTACTAATCTTCATCCATCCCACGGCTCTCCTAGTGATCTCGCCGTTCATAGAAGCAGACAGACAGGTCCAGCTTCTGGCCAGCAAGCTCTACCCCAACAGAAACAACCTCCTGGATAGCTCTCTCGACTCAAAGTCTCCAAAGTCTCCCAAGAAGTTCAATGTTCCTGTGGATGCGTCTGACATCAAGCTGATGAACGCACTCAATGAGGTGACCATCGGCGAACCAGAAGTGCCCGTGTACGTGCCTTCAGGCCACGTTGTGTTGTCCGAGGCCACCAGTCTGGAACTCAATGAAGACGTGGTTCCCCAAGTCAAGGTAAACACGTTAACGAGTTATCACGGCATCAGTCAAAGCCCTTGCCGACGTTAAGCAAATCCCCTGGCCAAGCTGGACCAGTATAAGGTGAGGTCTATTAACCGGAACCGGATCCAATTCCCGGCAATCTGATTGGCACACGTGGCTAGGGTGAACTATTTTATTCATATTTTTGGATCACGTGAGCCAATCGGATTTCAGGGAATGAGTCCGGATCCGGTGAATAGACAGCAGGTCCGGGTCCAAGTAATAGATTTCACACCAGGTAGGAATATGTTTTTCATACACAGATACAACTATACGGATCTTTGTAAACGGTGTTCACATTAATATGTCCAGATGAATGGTTCATTGTATTTATCTTCCAGGAAAATACATATACTGATATTACCCCACCACCGGTCACGCATGCTTGGGGAGAAACAGACAAGTCACCTCCATTACACTTCTCAGACTTCATGACTGGAGAGGTGACTATCCTTACACGTTTACTGTTGTAGATAGTAACACACGTTGTATTGCTAGTAATTCATGATGAAGATGACGATGTTCATGATAACAATAATCGTGATAGACGTGGTGATGTTACTACTGCTGCTACTACTACTAATGGTGATAGTCGTAGTGGCTATGGCGACGGTGATGATGGTTGTGATGATGATGATGATATAGAGATGATGATATGATGACGATTATACTGATAATGGTGGTAATGATAGTGAAGGTTATGTTGATTGAATGTTGTAGTTGTGGTGTGATGTGATCATTATTGTAAGTGATGATCGCGATGGTATTGATGATGATGATGATGATGATGGTGATGATGTTTATAGAAAGCTCCGTTGAAGAAGGCAGGACAGCTTCCTCCTATGAAGAACAAGCCTAAGCTGACCCTGGTGGATCACTACGAGCGCCCTCCGCCAGAGATCCTAGCAGATCCCAGGGTCCAAGGAAGAGGCCCGGATGAGGAGGTGAGGTGGCTCTTCACTAATAGTACTAATTGGATGAGTGTTCATTGATCTAGCACTATTTCACGCTATTTCCAACTTCAGTGTATATTTTTCTGCGGGAAAGATGCCTTGATGATGCATGAATGTTGTCAAAATAACTCGTCACAAAGGTTAATACATTACAAATCTCCAATTGTTAATACTAACTTTAATACGTTAGTTAATACGTTTAAGATCTATTACATGCGAAACATTTCAACAATTTAGCGTTCATTCCTTTATATGTACAAGTTATTTTAGTTTACTTCACATGCTGTATGTGTAATTGTAGAGAAAGCGAATGCAGCACATATACAGTGGGCCTGAGTCGGCGTGGATCGCGCCAAATCAAAAGGTAAGTACAGTGCATACTTGAGTAGAAGTGCTCACACTTTGACTTTGAACAACACCATATAGTTACCTCCCCCTTGTACGAGTTTATCCCCGTGACATTATATAATACATTTATAACATCATTGCTCTTCTTTGCTATCCTTCTATCAACAGTAATTTTACATGATTTAGAGAGCTCTATGTTGCAGTGGTAATGTTCTATATTTCGGAACTTTGATGAATGATGCAGATTTTACATTTTTGCTCGCTCAGTCTTGTAGAATGTATCGGCTTTAATTTTGCGTGATGCCATATACGTGTGTTATGGTTTCCGACGTCCGTTGTTATCGCTGAAGCTCGTGTTCATTCAATCTGTTAGCCCTGACGCCATCTTGTTGGCACTATAGATCATCATATCATCATAATTATATTTCAGACCAAGAAGCCTGCTGCGTCAAAGAAGAGCTCCGGAGGTCAGGGTCAGAAGTTAAGGACGTCCAGTAGCAGTCAGAAGTCTGACAGGAACGCCAGCATCAGTGAGCCGGACCTGGAGACTATACACCTGCACGACTCCAGAGAGATGGTCAGTAGCCTGGAAATATATGTACAGTATTGTAGTCATCCTTGGTCCGTCAGTACCAGCCGGTGCTCGCAGGTTTACGGCAACATTCAGCGCTACGTACGGATGTTGCAGGTTTCTTACTGCCCTAAACGGACAAGATATAAGTGAAATATTCTTGAAAATGGTTCTAAACCCCAATTCCAAAACAAACAAAAAACGTTAATGTGGTCAGTAGTCTGGCTAAGTAAGACATCATGACAAAGTACACAGTTGGGCGTCCACATTTAGGAACTGTGCGAGAAGTCCACAAATTTCAACTCGGAGGTCAAATAACAGGATATTGAATTCTGATATGGAAACTTGTGGTTCAATTAAATAATCAAATCATTGACGAATGTAAGATGGCATAGCGCATGTGTTTCATAGACTTATGTTAAATCCTCTATCTTAGGAAATCTGTATAATGTCCAGACAGTTAGCTCTGGTACCAAACAGTTTGAACTACTTCATACTGATAAGCACTCATTAGCAACAGCAGTGTAAGTGTGCATAGACACACGATGAGGTAGTTAAATATGCTAATCACAGTTGAGATATTTTTGTAAATTATCTCAGCTGCTCTTTTATCTTCCCATGGCCACTCGTTATCTTTTTAATTTCAATTCACAGCCAATGTACATGGGAAGAATGGACGACAAATGGACTAAAGAGAAGAAAGAGAGGTCCAAACGACAACAACAGGCGTATCCAGGAGGTCCCAGGAACATCACCAGTCAGGAGGACTTGTCTCGCTACGGCAAACGTCAGCCTTTTGGTGGAATTAAAACCGCCAACGTCACCGGTGTCCCTATCTCAGTACCGAGGAGAGAGATCCGGCGGGAGGATCCCAGTGGCGAATACTGGTATCATTAAGTTTAATCTCGAATGGACATGTCATCAGAGGCTTGATATGATAAGGATTCTTGGTATATGAACATTAAAACAAACTGTGTGGTATCCATTACAATGGTCACCAATGCTGAGTGTACACATTTATAGGCCAGATACTCTACCGTCAATAATGACCGGATAACTATGACGGACAGAGCTTCTCGGCTTAACACAGCACACTGATGTTTAACATGCTTCCTACCATTCAGGAATACGTTGATGACAATGACGTTATAATGGTTCTACAGTACAGTGTACCAGGACCGGGTCGCCCATGACAATAGTACGAAATGCTGAACTATACAGTACTATTATAGATCTTCAAGCAGAGTGTCATATAGATATAGTGACTGTGCTGATATATTGACTGCGCTGATATAGTGACTGTGTTGAAAATGGTAAAGGTGAATTCTTACAGACGGAGAAAGCTGCTGTCTTGCAATAATCCTGACGTGGTTGTGTGTTGTAACTTTGAGGTAGTACATGCCTATAAAGGAACCACTGTTTGTCACCCAATACTGTCTCTTTGCAGTAGATATTACTTTCAAATAACAAGTGATATCTAAAGCAGTAGATATCGTTTGACCCAATTCTTGGTATATTTGATTGTTCTACCATTGTGATGTCATGCTGTAGATATCGCTTGATCCAAGTATTTGATTGTTCAATCATTGTCATGTCATCGCTACAATTGTCACAGTGCAAGTGCACAGCAGCGTAAAGATTTGACTTCACAGTAAAATATTTGTGATGTGGCAGTTTTCGTCTTTATGACTTTAAAATTATATTTGGTGATAAATAGAATCTCACCCTCGTGTCTTGGAATATCAAATATATCAACACTCGTAGATGAAAGTTATTAATTCCTCAGATTTAATAACTTTCACGACTCATGTTGATGTATTTGCGGATTTAATAACTTTCATTGACGAGTGTTGATATACTAGTATTTGATATTCCAAGACACGAGGGCGAGATTATCTATGCATTCAATTGGTAGAGGAAATTGTTACATATAGTTTATGTATTAAAATGTTACTTGTTTATAGTTATTTTCTTTGTATATGATCTTAGGTAGTAATAATCTTGTAGATTGCAGAACATGAACAATACTAACTTGGCAAATGTCTTTCATATCAACACGAGTCGTGAATGTTATTAAATAAAGCCTCGGATTTAACAACTTTCACGACTCATGTTGATATATTTGATATTCCAAGACACTTGGATGAGATTCTCTATATTAGCCTAGAATTAGTGGAATAACTTCATGTGAGAATAGTCCAACAAGCTAGATGTCGGTCCACGATGTATATTGCCATGATTCTAGTATGGTCGAGAGGGTATATACGTAGCTGGGTTATACATACTTACGCTGGACAAATTACATATAAGAAGGTTATTCTCAAAATGTATGCTATGGTGGCACAGAACATAATAACACACATATTACCATGAAAGCACCACCATACTAACTAAAATACGGGCTTGGATTCTGTGTGAATTGATGTAAATCATTAAGTCAAGTTCACCTTTGAATTGGTGCTTTACATCGCAGGAGGAATATTTCACCCATATGCGATGATGGCACGGACAAACCGAGGATGATATCTGCACTGCAACAGTATGACAGCACATCCTATCCCAATCATCGAATAGCAAAGATAACATTGATTTGTGAGCATTGATGCCAGAACCCTGGAGCACGTTCAAGCCCAGGACCGTTGACTATGAAATCTAGCACCTGTTCCAGACATATCACAACCTGCAGTTAATAGTTAATAAATGTGGGAATGAAACATTTTGAGGGCATTCAAATACATACCAGTTGTGTGGCTGCACTGATGTGATCGAACTGGAGTAGGAACCGGAGATGGCGCCTCCACTCGGGGTTCCTCTTGACCGTCGCTGACCCCACGAGCAGGTCCCCGTTCGTAACTTGTACTGGCTGGTCCAACATGAACAGATTCTGTCGCCAGTGAGTTCTCCTTTAACAGACAGAAGCATCAGTGAGAGACAGCAAGACACAGATATACAACACTACTTGGTAGATTATCTCTGTAAATGTTCCATAGAATGAAAAATAAAACAAAATCATTTTCTAAATAAACTAAATCATTTTGTACTAACGGTACTTAAAATAACAACAAAATAAAATTTGTTTGTATCATTATGTAAAAAGTCTGTTTATATGATTATTTTGGTAAAACTATTTAGAACAGGTTACTTTGTGAATTTGCATTTTTTTTTGTATTGGTGATACTGCTTCATATAATTTTTGTACAACTTTTTTTCATATTTCCTCTTAGATTTAATATCGCATCCAAAGATGATCTTGCCACTGCTGCCGAATGTTGCCGAATATTCTGGTACTTTTCTGGTACTTTGCTAATGAACTAGCACCATCAGCTGGTGGACATCTGGCCTAGATACAAGCAGGCTATGTGTAAATAAAACACCCAAGCATTCGTACAAGTGAAATCATTTGTAAATTGTCTCTGAACCCAACCAAGCAACTAAATCATTCATTGTTTTGCTACTTACTCACAATCGGGGCCCGTGTTGAGAGAAGTCGTCTTGACCTCGGAGTTCAGGCCCTTGAAGTCTGCCTGAAACCATGTGCAGAAGCCGTGGAGAGGGCCATCCTTGGTGATGTGGAAGTCGAAGTCTCGCTCGATCTCCTCCAGCTCGGTCAGGTTGACAGTCAGGAGGTCCAGTGAGAACAGCCGAGTCTCCGCCGACAGACAATGCTCTCTCTCCAGGTCGTAATTGTGACACGGCTTCTCAAAGAACTCTTCTGTAGCCGGTCCTCTGGAATATTAGTCTGCCATGTATTTTTCATTTATTTATTTTTTGTTTGTTTATTAATTGTGGCTTAGAACCGTTTTCAAGATTCTTTCACTTATATGTCAGTTTAGGGCAGAAGGAAACCCGCAACATCCGTAGCACTGAATGTTGCAGTAAACCTGTGAGTACCAGCTGGTATTTTACGGATCAAGAATAACTGCATTCAACGGTACGAACAGTGCATCCTATCAGGATTGCGTAAAAAAAGTAACTTTCGCGAACATTGCTGCCGGGCTACAGGGACAGGATTTGAACCCAGGGCCTTTGGCTCTGGTCCAAACATAATACCATCGCACTACTACTTGCCCCAGTCTGCTATTTAGACAATAGTGCTGTGCAAGGTGGGCTAGTATTGTGTGAAATGTGTTTAGCTGGTTCAAGATGGGTTCAGGGTTTGCAACATGAATTTAGGTTCTTTGAGATGGATTTGGAGTGTGATGGATTTGCCATGCATGATGGATTAAGCAGTTTAGTTATATAGTAAGGGTTAAAATAGCAACAGGTGGACTAATGTAAACATTTTTCAAAGCAAGTAGACTGTATGCTGACGTTCAGTGATGAAGAGGGTGACCTTTCTATTTCCCTACTAGACATCATGATGGATTTGATTACTTATCTTTTTTCTTCTTATTTTTGAATTGGGGTTTAGAGACGCTTTCAAGATTCTTTCACTTATATCACAGCTTGTCAGTTTAGGGCAGGAGGAAACCTGCAACATCCACAGCGCTGATTGTTGCAGTAAACCTGCGAGCATCGGCTGGTACTGACAAGACCAAGGATTATAACTGCATTGCCACCCTACAGACATTACATCCTATCAATATCGCATCAGAAATGTAACTTTCGCAAACATGCCGGGGCCCCCGGGGCGGGAATTACTTACCTAAACTACTGGTATATGATTACTCACTTGAGAGCAGAGAAGTCAAATCCATACTGGTTGTCCCAGAATGAGATGACGCTATCATATCTGTCCTGAGCTTGACATGGCACCAGGAACAGGCTAGCCTGAGATGGCCAGACAATTCCGCCAGACTTCAGATACTTATTGCGGGCTATTATCACCGACTCGATCATCATTTCAAACTGAAACAAGAACCGGAGTCATTCAAATTACTTGAGACAGATGTCTCTCTCTATCTGCTGGATTCATTACAAATCACTGTCCAAAGGACATCACAGAGCGACTTCAGCAACAAATTAAAACTGAATATATAACAGACGAGGTATCAGAAACATTAATAGATGATATTATCAGCTAATGAGGATTTTTTTTTATTTAAACATATTTTATTCATCAGAAAAAAGATTAGATAAAGTTGACATATATATCATAAAGTTATACAAAACTATTTACAGAAACAAAGACAACAGGACAGTAAGATATACATACATACAGTAAGATTATGGAAATATATACAAGTATATAGACAGTAATATTTGGGTGAGTCATTAACAGGTATCAAAGTTTTAAAATGATTGGAGTTTTTATATAAAAATTATGAACTGCATGAAATATAGCTATGTTAATGTTATAAGATAAATCTGAATGTCCACACAAGAATAAGTGTAGGTCTACAGTTGCTGTACCTTGAATAATACCATTAATTATTTTCAATAATTGTTCTCTAATGTTTCTGTATAGATTGCAAGTTATATAAAAAAGTGATGTATATTTTCACAAGGATTTCCACACATACAAGATGAATCATCAATTATGCCAAATTTATACAATATGTCATGGCTTTACTACAGCAGGCTATGACACAATGCTAGATTTAGACCTTGACTATGAACCTTTCATGAAAAGTGTGCCTGGAGACTTGCTTCAACCCAAATGTATTAGCTTTTTATCTCTGCCCACACATCACTGAACCACAGAGTTCCAAATTATACAGAACCGTACCAGTGTGTCACCAAAAAATAAAGTGAAACTAAAATAAAAGAAAGAAGCCGTACGAGAAGAAGTGTTCCCATCCACTCGGAGATGATGACATCCACTTCCTGGGCCAGCTCAGCGTTCTCCACGTGACTGTGTAGCACAGCGATGACATCCTCATAGCCATTGGATGCCACGATGTCTCTGGTGTGCTCTGCCATTGGACTGGCTTCTACTGCGTAGACCTGGCCTCGAGATTAAGGAAACTCTTTGAGAATGATTTCATGCTCAAGCTCAAATTTCATATGGAGATTTGTGAACAAAACTTTGAACAAAACATCAAATATTTTTTTTTATGTCAGTTTTCATTGGTAGGCCTGTTAATTATGGCACCTTCTTTGTATGTGAAAGCATTGTTCTTGCATAAAACTACTGTGCCATGGTCTGGATTGGATTCAAACATTCAGGTTTATACTAAGTCAGACACACTACCAGCTGTACTACACACACTGAAGTGCATTAATAAACAAATAATAATAATGTCAGTGTTTAAATTGTGCCAAATCCATGCTCAAAAGCTTGCTCGTTACCCCAGTCAATGGATTAATGTGCACTCATTTCACCTTCTCAACTCCCTGGGATACAAGCCAAGCTGCCAGTAAATGCGCTAGAAGGTGTTACATTCACTATTCCATCTCATCCTACCAGGTACCCTTTCACAGTTGTGTGGACTACTGAAATGTTTAATCTATGAGAATGGAGCTGGAAGATGCTCACCTTCTTCGGCTGTCCATATTTGGCACACATGAGGCTGAGAATGCCAGATCCACAACCAACGTCAAGCACTACCTGTAGTAACACAGAAAAGTCATATACACAGCATCTCATTTTACAGATAAATTGTAATGTTACGAGAGTCAAAACTTATATCTTATCAATCGTTCTGTGGAACAGGTCCCTGTTCATTATTGCAAAAAGTATATACTAAAAAATATTCAGAGAACATCAGGCTCACCTCTATAATTTTTTCATTTTTTTGGGAATTGGGGTTTAGAGTCGCTTTCAAGATTCTTTCACTTATATCACGACTTAGGTTTAGGGCAGGAGGAAACCCGCAACATCTGTAGCACTGAATGTTGCAGTAAACCTGCGAGCACTGGCTGGTACTAACAAGACCAAGGATGATAACTGCATTGCCACTCTACAGACATCGCATCAATATCGCATCAGAAAGGTAACTTTCGCGAACATTGATGCCCGTCCCCGGGGCGGGATTTGAACCTGGAACCATTGGCTCCAAAGTCAAACGTTCTATCACTGCGATACCACCCGCCCAATTATTAAATTAAAAGGACTCGTACACATAGGTGAATTTACCTATGCACATTATTATTATTGCTCATATGTAATATTTAGAGCTACAATTGTAAGAATCCGAGCAATCAGGAATGAAAAGCGACACAAACCCATCAAAATGTATCCTTTTTACAGCCAATGGTAAACATGTGTTTATAAAATGGTGTATATGTTAGTCACATGCTTAGAGGAGTACACTGTAACTGGTCAACATCAGACAGTTGAGAAACGGCCATACAAAACAACTAACCAGCTTGACTGCCAGGAAAATGAGCTGATATCGATTATTTGGAAGGAAATTAATCACTGTACGTGGGGTATGATCATTAGTTCTTTAGGTTTGTAAAATATGGATTTAGTGTTTGCATTGCATCAAATATCGGATTAAATCAGCACATGTATGCAGCATGTCGTTAACAATATTACACATGTACTTGGCTTATAGCCAGTATAATACATGATATCATAACAAAAATTATTTCTTTTTACAGCCAGGGGATACTACTTGAACGAATAATAAATAAGCATAACAAATTGTAGGAGAAAGAAAAACTTATATAGGAAAGTTGAGTTGGGGTACTTCATGAATCAAGAAACATGTTTATTATGATAATACAAACACAGTACACTGGGATAACCTACGGGACCAGTTCACAACTTCCTCTCGGCAATCCCAAGGTCACTGCCATATTGTTGGCAAAAACCGATATTATGCTTGGAAGAGCCTCGCACAATATCATTTTTGCCAACTCGTTTAATAAATTCAGTATTATATGACAACTAATATGAGATCCTCTATATATTTTAGTAAACTACATGTATATATTTGCATTTTTTTCCCCGTCGCCTAACAATCAGTAAGTAGTAGAAATATAATACTGTATTATTTTTTATTATTATTTTTGGATTGGGTTTTTAAGTTGCTTTCAAGATTCTTTCACTTATATCACGACTTGTCAGTTTAGAGCAGGAGGAAAAACCTGCAACATCCGTAGCGTTTATAGCTGCTTTCACATATCACGGCATACCAGTTTTATGGCAGACGGAAACCCACAACATCCATAGCATTGAATGTTGCAGTAAACCTGCAGTAAACCTGCAGTAAACCTGCGAGCACCAGCTGGTATTGACAGACCAAGGATGATAACTGATGATAAAAAAAATATGAAAAAAATGTAAGACGATGTATCGCCAATACAAAGGAGGTCTTTCCCAACAGTGCTTTGTTCTAAAAATAGACTAATCGTGCAGACATCAGAGAGGACAATCTCGAGTCTGAGGCAGTCCAGTATAGGTGAATGTCGGGTCTGTTTTATGTAACATTTTAGGCCCTGTATACTGCCATATCACTGATAAAAAGAAAACCCGGAGATCAAGAGATCAAGGACAACAGCTCACATCAAACACTGAGAAAGAAAATCACTGCTGTCAATATTATTCTCTGTCACTGATCTATATCCACTTGTCAATAGATTAACCAGAGAGACATTGTAATTTATCGTGAGCTCAATTGTTGTTCTTACGTGATAAATTAACCAGCTGGTAGAAAATATACTACCAATGTGAATGCATATCTTGGTTTCTATGAGGGGGATCTGTGTACACAGAAACCTGTGACATCACAATTTCCAGCATGGCCGCCATTTTGGGGGGTAGGTGTCTTTGAATTTGAAATAAACATATTTCTCAATGACTAAAATATCTGAAAAAAATCTCACATGTCGGCAGAAAGATTGTTCTTTCAGAATATGCAATAACCCCGATAGTAACCATTATTCCTGATACAAGTATGCTCTTGCCTATTTAACATTGAGAAAACATTCCCCCCTCAAATTTCATTGTTTCTTGAAATGAAACAAAAATCTTGATTCCAACCGGTAATCAAACCTGCACCAACCTGCACATGGGCGACAAGTTACAGTGTCCGAGCGCCTAGCCGACTATGCTACCGGGGAACACAAGAAAGTCTTAATACAAATTTTCGAAGTCGTGTTGCTTCACGTGCTGTAGGAATCCTGTAATGAGTTTGATGCTATTATGAAATGAATCTGATACTATTATGTACACTTCAGTCCGCGAGTTGTTAAGTTATATTTTACCATGTTCGTGATTATTTTTGTTGTTTATAAAATGTGTCCAATATATTTTTAATTACATCGCTAACCATACTAGAATAACCCTAGCCCTAACATAGTATAGTGGGGACCCAAGGGCTAATGAAGACTGTGTACACTGTAACAGTATATGACGTCATAACAGCAATCGGCTTTCCTCAGACAGTTCCGTTGGTTAGCCGAGTGTCATATCATGTCAGCTTCCATTTTAGATTTCTATCGACTGACACGCATGAGTTCGAGATGTACATTTATTTTTCGCCATGTCGTTAAATCAGTATCCTTACAAAATTGCGTTATTCTAATGTCGCGGATATCATTGCATGTTA
>JAUTBT010061942.1:0-14623 GCA_032361225.1 Lepetodrilus schrolli | reverse complement strand
TAATGTTGAAAACACACACACACACACACTACACACACACACGACACACACACACTCACTCACTCACTCACTCACTCACTCACACACACACACACTCACACACACACACTACACACACACACTCACACACACACTCACTCACTCACTCACACACACACACTCACTCACTCACTCACACACACTACACACACACACACTACACACACACACACTCACACACACTCACTCACACACACACTCACTCACACACACATGCACGCACTCACTCACTCACAAACAAACACACACACTCACTCACACACACGCACACTCACACACACAAACACACACTCACACACACAGACACACTCACTCACACTCACACACACAAACACACACTCACTCACTCACTCACACACACACACACTCACTCACTCACATTCACACTCACACTCACACACACACTCACTCACTCACTCACACACACACACACACATGCACTCGCCCCACATGCACACCACTGACCTAAGGTTTTCACATAAAATAAAATAAATAAATTATTTGGAAGAGGTCTTAGTAACAAACAGCCAGAATGTATTTACATCAAACTGTAAAGAAGTGAATCAAGATTAATAGTTAGCTAAAATGTATAAGCATATCCCTTTAAAACTACTATTATTCAGAAAGTATGATCTGACTAATATCTTTAATAATGTATCCTTGTTTCTGGTGATGGTTACTACAGATGTATAGAGTATTGATTGTCATACAGCAGGATAGGGTTACAGTCAATATAGATGTTCATGATAAACATATTAATTAATTTCTCACACTGCATTAGTATAGCATTATATTCCTGTGAAAGGAAATCAATTACAATTGTAATAACTCTACAATGCTTGAAACAATAAATAAAAAGAATGGATCAAATAAATGTCAGCATATCACTTTCAGGTTATCGGCTCTTGATAAAGGCGACGTTTGCTGTCAATGGTGTGGACGGAATTATGACAATCATCGTCTCACATTCATACGTAAATACAATTGCTTACACAACAAGGACGGCTGCACAAAGCAAGTCAGTGTTTGTGTATACATTCATACCTTAGAATGCTCAATTGAGTAATGCTACTTGACTGGTTGTACAACCTGGGACACAATCATAGCACTATTGTGTGTGCCCCATATATCCCCCACCCCCACCCCCACCCCCAACACACACACACACAAACACACGGACACACAGACACACACACACACACACACACACAGACAGACACACATGAGTGCACCATATTATCTATAATGTATATACCGGTAATTCAACTATGTCATTTAATTATCTCATACGATATTCACACAAGTTTAACCAACAACCAACACTTTCAAATCATTCCTACTTCAATGAATAACTATGAATTAAATCTGTGAGTGAGTGATTATGGAGTTTAACGTCACTGCGGGAATCTTTCACCCATTTGCAACGAGAATTAAATATGTATGGTGGCTCCAAAGTTGAGTAATACAGTATAATAATGTAGCATTGGACATTATGAAGTATAGTTAAAGATTTACATTATGAAGTATAGTTAAAGATTTACATTATATTATGAAGTATAGTTAAAGATTTACATTATGAAGTATAGTTAAAGATTTACATTATGAAGTATAGTTAAAGATTTACATTGCTTTACAAAGGATTTATTTGAAATCACTCATGTGGTTATCATGGGATGATAAACTGCTACCTGTTGTTTCAATTAATAGGAGAAATTGCAGAACATGGAAAGCAACATTCCTTAACCCTTTTCATGTTGGTGGAGACTGGAGGTGCAATATTTAACCCTCTAATTGGTGGGGAAGACCCAGGTGCTCTAACTACAGAGCAGTGACATTAATTAACTGCACAGAACTGGTTAAATAGTAAACAAGTAAGATCTACAATTGACTTGGCACTTGATTCTTACGACAGATCTCAGCATGGTAATACCTTGTAGTGATCATAAAAGTTAGGGTCAGAATCAGATACAAGAAGAATTAGTAAAAAAACAAAAACATATTTGTTGTAATACAGTTTACCCAAGCTACTCAATGTCATAAACTTAACGTTTGGGGAAAACAACAACCCAAAACAACATCTTCTTGATAATTTCAGATCACCACATATGTATGGTAGTAAAAGAAATAATTTATAGTCTAAATTTTACAAAAATTTAGTCTGGGAGCCTGTAGAGGGGCCAAAATGAAGATGGCCCAGTCCATTATGTTTCTTGGAATTTTATGATGCACATATGGCTTTTGTTTATGAATCCAGATGCTGCACCAAAATTTAACCCTGCAAAAGTAAGCATTTGAGGTCAAATCAAAGATGGCCACCAAAATCTTGAAGTGTTTTTACAAAGTGCATTTTTAGGTGTTGTGTCTTTAATTATCAACTGATTTCAGTCAGAATAGTCAGAAGATAACTTACAATGAGGGAACGATGTGTCTAGTCAACTGCAAAGTTATTCATTTGCAACATGAAAATGGGATGCAGTGTATGAATCATGGGTATGTACTATTAAACTGAGAATTGAACGTTTACTGGAGTGGTTTAGTGGCTAAACTGTGTACTTTGGGGGTTAAAACCATCAAACTTGGCTCAAATGTTCTCCACACCAGTACAAGTGATTATTGATATACATGATATTACTCTGAAAGAAATTATGCGTTGCCTAAAATAAAATATCAAATAGCTGTCCTGTCTATGAGTGTGTCTCGATGACATTAAACAGCCTGAATCATTTGCTCAGTTAATTTTTCATTCAGAAATCTTGAGGCAGATCTTAGCTTGAGAAAAACAAGGGTATCTTGCAATCAGGACCATGCTCAGCCCGGGTAGGTGTTTAATAATTGCAATTTGATATAAAGCACCATTGTGTGCACGATGAATAGCCTGTGTGGGTAACAAAGGGGTCATTTTAAGCTTGAGTGCCTCGACACATGAAGTTCTGAGTCAGTGCCAAACCCCACAATATGATCTGAATACAATATGGTATCAACAGAAATACAATCCCACTGATTGTGCATGACCATATTTTGTTGTTATAAAACAATAATTTTCTGATGAAGATCAATCCAATTTTCGTGGTTTAAAAACGATACATAACAAAATAGAAATAATATGGATCCAATTGGCTTTAATAAGTATAATTCACTATATAATTAATATTAATATTACCAATATTGAATCTAACTGTAGCATTAGGTATTGTACAAGAATACAATTATACTACGTTTTATCAGTTATATAGAAGCTTTTAAACTAGATAATTATGAATAGAACTGCACTAGCATATATAGTGAAACTAACAGTAACTAGACAAAGATACAACATATGATGAAACAAGTGACAAATGATTAATTGGTAGATAATAGTTAGCTTGAAATAATAGTAATTTGAAAGAAAAAAAAGTTTTAATATTAAACTAATTATAAAATAAATATATAATAATAATAATATAACATGTATAATGAGGTGGAAAATTATGTTACTGACTAGAAAGTCAGAAATTAATGCCCTGCTAAACTATCTAGATATTTGCTTAGAGCAAATTAATTTAGTGTTTAACATAGACTAACGTTGTACATTTACAAAATATGATATCACCATCCATAATAAATATTTTCAAAGTACTACATAACCCTCTCCCTGCTGGATTAGGTAAAGCTACTGCTCTTTAGGGCATCTCCGGTTGCCTTCAACATGGAGAGGGTTAAGCTACATATTTTCCACAATGCCCTAGCACTGTTTTACTATGGTTACAGTAATATTATAACGAATCAGGGCAATCTACATATAATTTTAATGTGATACATACATGTCATGCATATTTCATATATTATTATACTCATTAATCTGTGAGTGAAAATGTAGATCATATTGTTGTTTCCATTATAACACCCCCCTTGGGGCTTCTAATACAGAAAATTCACTCTGCGAGATATATGACTTAATCCAGCTTATTGATTGGCCAATTCTGTTAATCCCAACATATTGACTTTTGGACCGAGGTGAATGAAAAGTGTGTTTATTGGCCAATGAAATGACAATCTGGACTGGCAATATTGAGTAAGGCAAGGAATGGGTCGAAAATTGGAGAAAAGTAGTAAATTACAGTCGGGGTTGTAACAATGGACCTGTCAACGATGTGGAGTTATGTGGAGTTATGTGGAGTTATGTGGTGGCTATTGAATGGGTCCGCCTATTGAAAAGTTAATCCCTGGCTTACTGAAACACTGCTACCCTCTCAGGGTCTGAGACAAACAATAGTGGGGCCCTGTACTCAAAGCAATCCTAGCATAAATGTCTGGACATGCTGTAGTATAAAGGATAAAACTCAATAAATTCAATATTGACAATAAATTAAGTATAACGAGAGAGGCAAGAGTAAAGTATTTCTTGTAAATATTTAGCTTACCTTGCCACTTTGTACAATTGGACTCAGTGAAAACATACATTAATTGTCAGGATAATAATTCAATCTAATCCTGGCCTCCTAAATTAATTAATAATTACCTTTATCATGTTCTAAAACAAAATGAATATGGAGCACAATTTGAAAGTATAATTCCTCAAGTTTAACACAAAATATTATAGAAACATTTATTTTTCTCATATTCTTTTTCCTGGACAGATAAAAAAAAAAGAAATTAATACTTATTTTCAGGTGTTCAATTTAACAGAAGAAAAATAGCAGCACCTGAATCAAATATCCATTAAATATCACTATCTTTGTATGCACTAGGTTTTATCTAGAAGAATGTTACTGTAGAGTACATGTATGTATTTACAAACAGCCCTTAGTTCTAAACGTGACTGGTAATAAATTAATCCAGTCCGACTATTTTAATCTTCAGTATTTTTTTTCTAAAAATAGCTTTGCTACACTAAAGCAAATAGTTCTCTGATTTTAAACATAACTTTTTTTCCAAATCCAAAATAAAATAATAATGAGAACATTTCATAAATTACAGCAATTTAGCCAATTATATGTAAAAAATATAATAAATACAAACACATTTTTCCCTAAAATATATAGAGAGATTTCGATTACTATTTGCATTTTGTCTTCAGGAGAAGGAGGGTTAAAGAATACTAATTAGCAATGGAATGTCATCAAAGTTGTAACATATATGCTACATCAATGCTATATATATATATATATGTGTGTGTGTGTGATATATATATATATATATATATATATATATATATGATATTTGCTCTTACTCCACACAGACACACAGAGTTCATAACAAAGTATATGTACATTGTAACACGGGCCAGGTCTCAATAACAGGTGTTATTACACCCCTCATGCTTCATAGAACCTGTAAGTAGATTGCTTCATAACACTGTATTGACTAGAACATTTCTAGGAGAGAGAGCTCCAAAAGAGAGAGAGAGAGTTCTGAAGAAGTATTTCTTCAACTTAGCGTGTTCGTGCTTTCAAATCACTGTATACGCCAACACAGGCACATTATTAAAGTAACACCAATGAAATGATCTACGGTCCCTTTCTCATAATATACATACACACAGCTAGCTATATCCTCCGCGGCAATTCTTTGCATTGCCCTAATGCGTTGTTCCGCAACAATGACAGCATGCAAATATTGCTCTGTAGTTGAAAGGGTTGGTGCTTTTTTTTTTTATCTGTTTGACCGGGTCCTATAGATAATGGTCATTGAAGAATTGCAGGTATCTGCGATTTATGTTGTATTCCTGTGTGAAAAACTAATCAAGCCAAGAAACTGACTTTAAAGTGTTTCTCAGACTAAGCATGAAACATCATATCCATGGAGCAGAGATATAATGTCAAACAATAACATTTCTTAACATTTTTCTTATAAAAATTTCTTTTAAAAAGGTCTTTATCCATTTGCAGATTTAAATATATTTAAAAAAAAATAAAGTTATAACTATTGAAGATGGCAGATGTATTTCCTGTCATCTACATGTCAGCTAAAATTTTTTATTTTAAAACCATAAAATAAAACATTATTTTATAGTGTTCTATTGATTATTTATACATTCTTTATTCATTCTTGTATCACTATGCAAACTATTGAACCATTGGTTATATTACTAATACAAATATGGTTGACTCTTAGATGTGACAACCTAATACCATGTACTGGCTTGTTTACATACCATTGGCTACATGTACACATCGATGGATTAAATATCAGTTATACATTAGTTATCCAACCGCTATAGAACATAATCTACAGAAATGACAAGTAAAATTGTATTCCACTCAGCATGATCAGGGTGTTTATTCAAACTAGGAATCAGCGAGTTCGACTTCAGAAAATATATTTCAATTATCATTGATGTTGGATAGATCTAAAACAGACTTAAAAGACAGAATGGCTTGTAAACATTTTGTGAAATAAAAACCCTTAATTCAAAGAAATGTGTAATCATTCACATTAATAACCATGTTAGGTATGAGATATTGATATTACAAGTTAAAAAATGTGCAATTACTGACCTGATTACTCCTATTTCATAACATTTTGATATTACCCATTGATTTAATTTCTGCAATTTCTCTTTAGGTTTTCAATCTATAATAATAATAATAAAATCAATTATGATTTGAAAGTGTTTTTTTAAATAATTATACCACAGAAGTCAGTTATAATAATTTCTTAAAAAGTAAAAGGAAAAGAAAGAAATAGTTTATTAAATTAAATAATAATTAAAATAAAAAACGGTAGTTAAAATATAACCTGGGACCAGAACCTGTAAGATTAGAATATAGGATAGGATTGTTTATCATAGTTAAACAAATAAAAGTAGTTATAATAGTTGTTACTAGATCTACCTGATGAACAAATTATGCAAGCTATATGACTATGTAATAATAACATCACATCAGCTGTACACGCACTTTCCAATTTCTAACGTTATTAAACAAAACAACGTTATTTTTAAAATAATAAAAATTCACAATACATACCACACTGTATGACATTATTAATTATAACTCATGTTTAAATTAATCACGCACCTGTTGATGGTCCCACTGTTCCAACCAGATAGAGATTTTATCCAGCTGCCGGTCAAACTCCACACTACTGTGAGTTGGGTGGGCCCCTCCGTGTCCCCTCCAAGACACGGGCCCGTCCCTCGGCGTACCTTCCCCCTGGTCCCACACACGGGGGAAAGGGATTCGAACCTTATCCGTTTTATTCATCGCACTGCTATGAAAGCTGTCAAACTTCTACCGCTGGCATTGTGACAGTTGGTCAATCGAGTTGATCGATCACTGGAGTAAGAAGGCTAAGCACATGTGAAGTTTTCGCTACATCTTACCGCTTGGCAACAAACTAACGTCAGGATGTGACGTCAAAATTCTAAAATTAGATCACGCACGTTGAATTGTTTGTTGAAAACTTAACTATAATATTTGATGTAATGCTACATATATAAGCACGGGGATGCCAATAAATATTGAACTATGTAAATGACAAGGCAAAGATGTCATTAATATGTTGTTAGTGCACAAATGATGTTTACGGGTAATGCATTTACGACAACCGCACGTGAGTATTGAAACATAAAATGACGACTTTGGTTTTGGACAACGGAGCGGGAAGCGCCAAAGTTGGTTATTCCACAGACAAAGAACCCAGGTTATTTTTTAAATAATCTTCATTACGTTTTAAGAATGTAGAATTAATTTTTACTATTTGATAATCGTGCAAAATTCACAGATCATCAGTTTGTAAATGTATCAAACATACACACGAGGGCATCAGTTTTCGTGCAGCTAAATAAGTAAATTGTGAAATGATTTAGTTGTATACGACAGAACAAGTTATTATTATTATTATTATTATTTATATAACAAATCTTCCACATTTTTTAATACCTCCTAGGAATATCCCAAATTGTGTCACAAAGGCCAAGAATGTGCGGACACGTATTTTCGTTGGTGATCAGATTGACGACTGTAAGGATCTCTCCAGTCTTTACTACATGCTGCCTTTCCAGAAGGTGGGTGACATCTGTCAGTAAATAAACGATAAATATCACCAAATTTTCATGTTATTACTTCAGAGAAATCAAACGTTATTTTTTTAACATTTTCTTATTCTATACTAAAGTATAATTCAATGGTCGCGATTGATCTATCAAATGAACATGATACTCTATATGCACCAAAGTATAATTTCTCACAATATTTTCTAGGGCTTCCTCATCAATTGGGACCTAGAGAAACAATTGTGGGACTACATGTTTGGGAAAGAAGTCTTCCAGGTAAACAAGCATAATGCTTGATGTAGACTAGCATAACGCTTCAGGTGGCACATTGTCCTGTGCATTGCATGCAGACCACTCAGATTTAAGTTAAACACAATCAACTTAGTTGGTTCATGGATGGGTGACAAAAACCTGAGAATATCTAGGAGATACGTGACTAAACACATGTTGATGTCATCATAGGCAAGTGGCTTAGTAAAAGTTAGTTAAAAATGCCTTTGTTGACCAGTAGGGAATGGGTACCCGGTAGGATGAGATGGTAATGTGAATGCTAACCTTGTAGTACCTGAAGTGACAGCTTGGGTTGTATACGCCCCATGATGTTAACATTAATATAATAAGAAGGAAAATAAGGCACTACAGGTCCACTGACAGGGGTAATAATGTAGTGATGTGAGTACGCTTTCAAGCATGGATTTGGTGCAATATCATTGTGCACATTATCAGATTATTCATTATTTTTATTATAATACTCATTATTGATATTATTATTAATATTATTATTGTTGTTATTGTTAAAATTACTCATACACTTATGTGATATTACTTATGCCTGTTATTATTATTTCTCATTTGTAATATATCAGAGCTATATTAGTAAGAATCTGAGATTTCAGGAATGAAAAGCTACGAAAACCCATAGAAAAATATCTCCTTTTTAACAGCCGATGGTAAACAGTTGTTTACAAACTGGTGTTTATGTTCAGTCACATGGTTAGAATAGTACGCTGTGATTGGTTCACGCACTCCACGGTCAGTTGTATGAGAGATCACATGCTCATGCGGCCACCTAGTAGACTTAGCTGATTTATCAATAACAGATCATTTGGAAGGAAATCAATCACTATGCGTGGTGTAGGATAATCAGTTATTTTGGTTTATACAATATGAATTTGTTGTTTGCAAACCCTTTATATTAATATTAGTCCATGTATATTGTCTTGATTCATGATTCTGTTAATCGTGTTCATGGTCAATGACCTTTCGCCACTTAATAAAAACTTAATAAAATTGTTTTGCATGTCATGTCATCCCAAATATTAAAATCCTGCACTGTAAATTACCCATGTTACCAGTAAATTCACAATTAACATTTCATTGCCATGGTTACAGGTAAACTACAACGAGTGCACAGCCATTGTCACAGAGCCGTGCTTCAACTTCGCCTCCATACAAGAGGCCATGAATGAAGTATTCTTCGAAGAATATCAGTTTGATGCTCTATACAGATGTAATGGTGGGTCTGCAGATGTGGTATTCATTTGTGATACACTGATCAGTAAAATTATCTTTATATTAATTATTGAAACTCTCATATAAAAAAAAAATCGATTGCAAGGAAAGATTATCGGTGGTCATTAATACCTAAAATTTTACTTCATTAAGATTGTACCACCATCAATGTATTTTCTGTATTCCACACGACTGCCTAAGGTGAATTCTTATACTCATCTATATATAAAAATATAAATAAAAAATTCTGGATTTGTGTAACAACGATTAAACATGATAAAGATATTGAAATTGTCAGCAAAGATATGAATTTTGCCAATATTTGAAAATGCACGACAGCACTTGGAAAGATAGTGTTGGGGAAGACTGTAATTGTCATGACTCGTGTGTTTCAGCGAGTGCATTGAGTCAGTACAAAAGTCAAGCAGAGGAAACGGAGAAACATTTGTGCACATTGGTCATTGATTCCGGGTATTCATTTTCCCATGTTGTTCCATACTTCAAGGGGAAAAAAATTAAAGAAGCAATTCGAAGGTTTGATATCTATAATAGTCTATAATTACTGACAATACAATTTTATTTATTTATTATTTTAATTTTGCAATTTTAAAAGGAAGGTGTGTTTAGATGTAAGTTACCATGGTTTTCACTAATCCAATCTAGGTGATGCAGAAGTCCTTTTGGACTACAAAACTGAACACCCTTTTATGAAGCTCTCATCATCCTTGTTCATCTGTATGTCGACACTCATAGTTGCTGTGGGTTTTCATCCCACGGTAAACAGATTCCCTCAATATCACTGAAATACTGTGGGAATAAACGAGTGTTAACATCCAAGCCCCTGTTCCACAGAACGATCGTAGTGCTACATGTATTGGAGTTATGACTCTCATAGTGTTACGATCGTTCTGTGGATCTGGACCCAGGCCAAAACTTGTAAATGTGAGTAGGTTGTAAATAGTTTGTATAATTCGTGATGGATGTGAACATTCACATGTGCATAATCTCATCTATTTCAGAATAAATGTTGGTGGGAAGTTATTAACGAATCATTTAAAGGAAATTATATCATATCGGTAGGTCTATCTCTTCACTTCTTATCAGTTAATATGGCTGAAGCTGTCATTCGAATTTCCTAATGTGCATATTATTTTACATTGCTATAGAATGTTCTTATAAATTCACTTTATTACTATTTTATCTGATTATTATTATTATCAACCACATCATCATCATCATTTTGCTGTACCCTTCACATGGTCCATGGATCTTTCTGCAAAATTGTTGCAGCAAATTATACTACTACATGTACCAAAAACATACCACTAATATTTTAATCCATTTCTTAATAAGAGAAAGGATTTTAATAAATAATCTCTCTATGTTTCCTTTTGACAGTCAGTTGATGGTGATGGACGAGACATATGTGGTTAACCAAGTGAAGGAGGATTTGTGCTATGTGTCACAGGACTTGAATACAGACATGAATATTGCCAGGTGGGCAGGGTTAAATATTGCCACAAACTTACTATTAGCCCTCTCCCTGCTGGTTTAGGCACAAGCACTGCTCTAGGCATCTCTGGTTGCCTCCAGCATGGGGAGGGTTAAAGGTATGTCACAGTTCTTGCACATATTAATATGATTAGACATACAGGTAACTCTAATTTAAAGATACAACACACCTAATCAGACACTGTATTTGAGGCATCACTGACATAATTCCACAAATCTGGCACTGAATTAACGGCTTGTGTCACATATCTAGCACAAACAAAGTGTTAAAAGACGCTAGTGTCCAATGTGTTATCTTTGAAAAGATGACAAAACATATTTTATGAGTGCTTCACTGAGTAGGCAGGTGTTATATTTTCTCTCTCTAGAAAACGAGGTAAGGAAAACACAATCGTCAGGGACTACGTGTTGCCGGACTACACACACATCAAGCGGGGATATGTCCGCCCACAGCAGGAGACAACTGGGAAAACTAAAGACAACGAGCAGGTTTGTTTAATGTCATACGTCTGCAAATTCTGCATATTCTGCAAAACACCTTTTAAACTAAGGATGTAAAATTAATTTCTTCTGTCTGTTGCAGTTGATACGAATGAACAATGAGAGATTTGCCGTGTCGGAACTACTTTTCCACCCATCAGACGTGGGAATTAATGAGATGGGACTTCCCGAGGCCATCATTAATTCACTGACACCCATGAAGGAAGGTATGCCGTGCTGTTGTTTGGAAGTCTGATACTATCCTGGTTTATTTTCTGATGTATCCAGGTTTATCAATGCACCGTTTGACTGTTTGCCCTGATGAGAGTTGTTCTAACTATTCATTGTAAAATATCTAACTGCTTGCAATGAGTTTTGACATTTTTCAGAATTAGGATAATTTGTAGGTGATCAGTCTGCAGTTAGAACAAAATTTAGCAACATTCTGAACAAAATGTAGGAACAAAATCTAGCAACATTCGGAACATTTTAGCAACAGTTGGAAGTAAATTAGGCAAGTCAGAACAAAATCTAGTAACATTTTGGAACAAAATCTAGCAACATTTGGAACAAAATCTAGCAACAGTTGGAAGTAAATTAGGCAAGTCAGAACTAAATCTAGCAACATTCGGAACAAAATCTAGCATCAGTTGGAAGTAAATTAGGCAAGTCAGAACAAAATCTAGCAACATTCGGAACAAAATATAGCAACAGTTGGAAGTAAATTAGGCAAGTCAGAACAAAATCTAGCAACAGTCTGACAAACTCAAACTGGTGTGATCATTGTATTTCTATACAACTTCCACAAAAGTCATCATAGCTTTTTACTGTTATTGTATTGTCATATTATCTTTATTTTTTAATAATGATATTGTTTCACTGACTTTGGAAGTATTTCTTTGTTTCAGAGATGAAACCACACATGCTGGGGAATATTCTGTTGACCGGGGGTAACTTCCACCTGCAGGGCTTTGATGACCGTCTGTACGTATTCCTACACGATGCGGGGCAGGGGACGATTTACTTCCTCCATTCCAATTATAGTCCACACTGATGATACATCCATTTCCTATATTAGGAACATAACACAAATTTCATTAGTATTTTAATTATAAACTGGGAAATTACTTTTGAGGAAAACTTGTTGGATCTACTCAATAGAGATCAGACATGATAAAAATTAGAATAGTGGTAAAGTGGTATTTGGTAGTAACTTATTAATATAGGAGAGGTATTTACAAAAACTTAGTTTGTTTACCAATCTTCATTCATTAAACTTAGTATATAAATGAATAAAATATGTTTAAATCAAATCATATAGACTTTGTTTATCTTGCAGATATCGAGACTTGCGCATTCTGGCTCCTGATGACTATGACGTCACAGTGACAACACCAAAGAAGTGAGTCTGTATTGATAATCTACGAAGTAGTCTCCCTTGGTTTATTTGTATACGCCATGACACTTCAGTATGTCTACTTAACATATTGGGGGCAGGTGGTAGAACATTTGGACTTCAGCGCCAAAGTACCCGGGTTCAAATCCCATCAAATTCAAATATTGGCATCGATGTTTGCAAAAGTTACATTTCTGACACAATCCTGATATGATGTGCTGTCTGCACCATGGCAATCCAGTTATCATCCTGTGTCTATCAGTACCAAACGGTGCGCGCAGGTTTACTGCAATATTCAGCGCTATGGATGTTGGCCCTAAACTGACAAGCCATGATATAAGTGAAAGGACCTTGAAAGCGGTTATAAACCCCAATTAATGAAATAAATATCAATCTAATTTAGTGTTATGACAGGTATTCACTTCTCAAGAGATTGTGAGAGTGAAAAAGTACCTGGAACATCACACCATCACCAGCAGCATATATTTTTCTTTGAGTTAGAATTTGAGACATTTTCTAGATTATTTTACTCATATCAGAGCTTTTCAGTTTACGAAAGGAATAAACTTGCAACACCCGTGACACAAAGTGTCCTTGTTTCAGCCCGACAACATATGCCTGGGAAGGCGGATGTCTTCTTGCCAAGGATCCAAACTTCTGCAAGATGGTGGTCACACGACAGGAGTTTGATGAACATGGACACAACATCTGCTACGAGAAATTTGATGTCTGACGTATTTTGAATAAATGTGCTTTTTATCATGTTAAAATTAATTATTTTGTTGTGTATTCACTTAGACAGTTATGAGTCAGAAAGTCTAAGGAGATTTGGCTCATCGCTTCTTTTCATGACATATTTAGCCAGTCCTCATTAGCGCTCTATTGAGAGAAGTGTTGGCTAGGTAAAATCCCTTTTAAATTGTATTCCCTCCATCCCGAGCTTCCATCTCGTGTAAACACCACATAAAACATGCAATTGAGGTGTTGAATTTACTAACAGGACTAGAAAAACTATCAATAAGTATTTTCTACTAAGTACATATAGCCATATTATGTATTGTAGACATTGGTGTAAGCTAATTTAGCACACCCTTATTCGTTCAGTATTTTCACATTTCATGCCAGATGAGGTCGCGAGCCGCTGGTTAGCCAATCAGCAGCTAGCCTGGGCTAATTGGCAGTGAGGCTAGTGAAGCTGATCAAGCTCTGGTGTACATTTTTCAATGTATTTGGTGATATCTTATATAGACAGATTTTTTTTATTAATGATTCAATTACTCTGAATTTTATATTTTGGATAGGTAGTACAAGATAAGAAATGGTAACGCTTTTCCATAAACTATTTACTGAGATAACAGCCGTGGAAAGTCTCATGCCTCTGATTGCTTGCATCTTTGTGGGCGGAAGTATTCCAATCTTATTGTGACAGAGAATATGAAATTACTAAATACAAAATAATGTTTGATTTAAGATAAATACAAAGAAAACAAATGGTTGGGGAAAGAGGAAGTAGATTTATTTTATAATGTCGGTGGTCTCGAACGCGGACAAATTCCAAAAGGCTATATCTTTGAACTTGGGAATAGAGTTACTGCCCTTCGTAGACTGCAAAAAAGGCGTCGTCTAAAAATATCTACTTTTGAGAGTAACGGGACCGTCCGCTGGTAAATTTCCAGGTATGGTATTTAACAGCTGTTGTTTAGTGAGTA
>JAUTBT010061931.1:0-14627 GCA_032361225.1 Lepetodrilus schrolli | reverse complement strand
ACTGGATGACAGTCACAAATACTGGATGACAATCACAAATACTGGATGACAGTCACAAATACTGGATGACAGTCACAAATACTGGATGACAATCACAAATACTGGATGACAGTCACAAATACTGGATGACAGTCACACCAATGCTGTGTTGGTTGAACTTAATGTCCTCAATGCGACAACCTCAGGAATCTGACATAAAAATCAGCACCAAGAATACATTCCATGTATTATTAAATATTAAATATCACATCAATACCTTTATCTATTTCTGTCATATGATGTCTTTATTTTAGTGCTCTGGTGTTGGCTAATTCATTCTGTGGACTGATCATTTTGCCCAGTACTCACCCAATATTTAATTTTAATTTTCCTCTGGTCTTCACCTGAGGATGCAGAATGCACAAGACATAATAATTTCACAGTTTACATGATATTTTTCAGCCTCCTCCAACAACCACACATTATTTACATACATCCCATGTGTGCTTCTACCACTGTAGACATTTAACGAGGTGAAAATAGCTGTATGGAAATAGTTGATGGTTCTTCATGTAGTACTAGAATGCATTAATCACAGAATTGTTACTTTTTCTAAAAAGAAAAGTGACGTGTTGAAATAGAATTTGCAATACAAGAGCTATCTGATTGGTTCTGTCTTTGAGTTATGCAGTTATGATAGCTGTTCAAATTGTGTGAGAAGAATAAATTTACAAACTACTTGGTTTTTAAAGACAATGTTTATTTTAAATATGTGTTCACCCTGATTAATTTTGTTAATACATTTTCGAGCATGTTTAGAAATATAAACACGGACATTGTATTGGAAAGAGTTACAATGAACAACATTTTCACAGTAGTAAACAAATACTACAAACTAAAATTGGGCCTGTAGTTTCTCTTGTGCGATGGCTCACTGATGTGTTCTGTCACTGGTTCATCATTTAACTTCATTCAAGCATTGCATATCTGCCAACAATGTTATCTTTGTTGTATCAGCATGTATCTGACAGATAACCACAATTCTTACTTTCACTTCCTCTCAGTGCCTTCCATTTGCAAGAACTCTGATCAAATGACTTTCAAAGAACTAACCTTATTTGGCGTGATGAGCAATTAGCATTGCTTTGTTTGCTTCGTTGTAACTTTACCCATTCAAGTACAGTGTGATTTGCTTCATTCTTGATATTAATAGTCCTGGTATTAATTATTTATGCCATGTATATTCATAGCTTTGCTCTTCTTTTTCATGAAATAATTAATTGTCTTGACTAAGATATATAATCAAAAAAGGCTTTCAAATCCATACCAAAACTCATGAAAATTATATCAGTATTTTTTTAAATTTAGTTCTTGCAATTCACATTGCTGGAGATTGTCAGGCTGTGTTTGGACAATGACAAGTCTCAAGATACCTCATACCTGTATGACATTCATAGAATCTTAGGTCCTATCAATACAGCTGTATATTGAAATGGTAATGTCATGGCTTGTCAGCAGGAGGAGAAAGCTACAATACCTGGGCCAGAGATTTCGAAATTTACTTGAGTATAACTTCATGCTCAACTCAAAGTTTTGCTCACAAATCCTTATATATAAATTTGAGCTTGAACATGAAATCATACTGAAAACATTTTGTAATCCGAGGGCCTGGTATGTTGAATCTGAAGCTTGCGTTTTCTCAAAAACTTGTAGTGTCATCTTGTCGTGTTGGGAAACAATTGATGACTTGTTATCGTGACAATGTTTATGTCGTTGTGATAGAATATCTGATCCAGTTGAAATATCTGTACTTCATCAGCTTGGACATTGCCAAGTCTTTGAATGATGAGAACACCTAACTTGCTATGTGATAATGCTTTAGAGATGTTCTGGCACTCCTCAAGCCACCTCAGTTTTAACATTACTGCATTCTTGCCCCAAAATATTCCTTCGTCTGCTGATCTGATGCTTCACGAATAATGTCCATGGATGGGAATAGATCATATGTTTCTTGGTCAAGATCTATAGTATGCCATTTCAATTCTAAATTGTGGATGCTATTAATGTGACAGTATGGCAGTGGTGTATTCCCAAAGTGACTGTAATGATAGCTCCAGGACTGTATGCTGATGTATCAGTAGTCAAGGTAAGTCTGGAAATATACCACAAACTGAACTGCCAACAATAGAGACCATTCATATTATTCTTTTCAGAGGCTCGTTCTATACATCTATGGATCATTTTCTTTGGTTTGAGAATATTGTCTAAATTTTATTTTGCAATCTTAAGAATGATTATGAACAATGTACAGACATGGCAGTTTTCTGAGAATCCGCGGAAATCCGCTGATTTCTGTGTCCGGGGGGTCGATGAATTTGCCTTGGACGTGGCTTGGGGCCTGCAGCCCCCAGAAGGTTTTCCGCTGAAATAACAATTGTCTATTGCCAGCTAACAAGGTGATAGAAGGAATGTAATGTTTCCATACACCAAGTTTTTCTTTGCCTGGATGTGAGGCTGCTATGCGTTGGTCTGCCATGATTAATTGAAAGCTGCCTGTGACACCAGGCAATCAAGCCATCGTGGTCTGTATGATGTCAGCTTAGTTGAACAAAACAACTGACTTCAGACCACTTGTCTCTTTCTGTGATATAGATCAGTTAAACATTTACATTCGGAAAAACAACAGATGAATTCAGGTTGATTTTTAAGCTACATAGCAATTACTGGCCAAAGAATACTGATTAGGATTAGATTTCTTGCTATTTGAAATAAAATATACTGTGGTTGATTGGATATAGCCATTAGTGTCAGTGCTGTGTAAAAAGATATTACCATTGATTGAACTATAATGTATGGTGACCAGAGACTGGGAGTAGTCAGCCAGCATATCGAGTTTGACGAAGTTCAAATTCCCACCATGATCCTGGGGATAACGGAAGTTACAGGAAATGTAGGCAGCAATGGTGCAGTCTAAAATGAACAGTTGCTGTGAATTCTATGTATTCATAATTATGAAAATATGAATGAAATTGTGGCCATTGATTATTGGAGAATGTGCATGTTATATCATATGTGTTACAATATTTATGAATAGATCGTGATAAATGATTCTAGGTCTCCTATGAAAATCTATATATAGTGAATACAGCAATATTGATGTCATTTTGAATTCATTGAAATGAATGACATATTTATTGAACATTTTCAAAAGGCTATTGTGAGTCCCGTTTGAACATTCTACTTGCTCTGTAGAGTAGAGTACATAGCCAAAAATCAATTACAAGGAATTAGAGATTATCTTTCCTGAGTGAAAGCAAGTTTTGAATGTCTCGACAGCATCACTGATAATTTAGAATGATATGTGTATGGAAACTTCATCTATGACGAACTAAACTGTCGTCCAATAAGCAATGAAAGACATATCAGGCAAAACATCAAGTGAAGATATTTCGAGTTTCAAAGTAAACATGTCAATCATTGAGTGAAATTGACATAGAATGGGTAATAACAAAGTTGTTTCATATGACCGGCAGCCAATGAAATTATGTTTATTGTTAGCCAGCCAATCGGCACCACCTGTGGGTTATCAATTGAAGATTATCCTCCTACCCATACCCTACACTATATGGTGTATAGACATGTTTTACAGGACCAGGGTCTCATTTCATGAAGCTCTCACATCTACTACCAAGCCATAATCACTGTCGTCGTGATCTCTTATAATAATAATAATAATAATAATAATAATAATAATAATAATAATAATAGGGATCGAGAAGGCTGATAGGGGGACAGTAATTCAGACAAGTTAGTCTGTGTCAGAACCTGTTCTCACCAAAATACTCCTATTCAAAATATCCCCTAGAGCAGTTAAGCAAGTCTAGATTACTGGAGAACAGGGGGTAAAGAATTTCAGGGGCTCCTTTCATATAAATATAATACCAATCAATATAAGTTATATAGTATTGATTTTCTTTAACCCTCTGAGACTATGGATAGTCTACCATACATGTAAAAACTATGTATCCTACACCAAGTGTACGCGTGAAAGTGAGAGAAATGTGGCAGCAACGGTTTGTCGACTTAGTGACCTTACCGATATTCAGTACCTCTTTTTCATCTTGGTAAATACGCGTATCACCAAAGTAGTACTTCATGGACCACAGGGGGCGTAGTTACATACAATACATGCGTACAATTTACACACAATATTGACCTGGCGATAAGCGATAATGGTATGAAGGATTCGGTAAGTGCCAATACGACAAGTGCTCACACTAATCGTCTAAATCAGTCAACGTAATATTGGTCTGTGTTGAGATATATAATAACATTAAAGGTGCATTAATGGGCCAAAGACATGATTAAAAATCTATTCCGCATGCGGCACTGGATGTCCATGATCCTTAACAAATGGACCTTTAGTGATTTCAGCGTGACAAATATTCCGTTACAACTTGCATGCAATAACGTTATATTGGTATTCCTGCATATCAAAAAAAAAAGAGGCATGCACTGTATTTCTGGGTGTCGTTTCACGAAGCTCTCGTATCTACCAATACCATAAACAGTCTTGTGGCGAGATCTTATACACGTGCACATGGATATCAGGCTCTTACGAGAGTACTACGGTCTCATAGTGGACATGGGAGGTTTGAGAAACGATACCCTGTGCTATAACAAGTATGTAGAAAACGGAAATCGAGGTAGACTATGTGACATTATACGTTGTTAACAGACTCGCGAGGCACGTTGGAGTTTGTACAGTCTATGTGAATGTATGTAATGATGGACAGTCTATGTGAATCTATTTTATTTGCAGTTTATATATATATGAGTGTAAACAGAAGATGAAGAGCAAGGGGCATATACACCAATATACACTTTACATCAATTCATTTACCCCAAGAGACCGGTTAACAACAAATGTATTTTGCCGAACAATACTAATGCATTGCTATTGATAATTAATGAGTGTATAATCGATAGAGTGAATCGATCAAAAGACATACTATTGATCAGAACACCTGGCTTAATCTGTGCATATGGTAGGACATACAATGGCGGGTCCAGTATCCTGTGTATTATATATAAACATTCATGTAAGAAATTAGGCCAAGAGAATGGAGACTGAAAAATGCTTTGAAATCTACTGTGCAGGTTTCCCAGGGTAATTACATTACACGATATCGATACATGGAGAATGGCATTATCTCATAAATTAATACCTTCAGACAACAGTTTATTGAATTTGCACCAATCGAGGGTAATATGGAGCATACATGGTATATATAATGCGACGAACATGAGCCAATGTCATTATCCGATATATGTGTGAAGTAATACTTCAGTTAACAAATAACAAATAACGCGGTATACCAAGCAATTGTATATGTTTGATTTAACATCAATACGATTTAATAGTGTTGACAACCTGATGGCATAACACACTACACACAACTGATCTGCTTTCATACCGGAAGTCGGGTTTAAATAGGTTTACCTCATTTCCTGCTATAGTAAAACTATGGCTTTCACCCTACTACATGTACAGTGCGACAATTTCCTGAAGTGCATGCCAAGCCAATATGGTGGATCCACAAGAGCACGAGTGGATGGGTAGCTTCATCACACACTCGCTTTCATTGTTAACAATCCCTCGTGGTCTTTAACATTGCCACGTGGAAATGAAGTTAAAATATCCTCGCCTCGTTTCCATAAAATCTCGACGTATACTCTCTCCCAAACTCACGGACTTTCCTCTTTTTTTTCTCTCAAAATCTTGAATCCATGAAGACAAATAGCAATCATCATAGAACTACACACTAAAAGCAGTTAAAGGCTTAGTGGAGGACTTTTTCAACTATCATTGTGCAAAATAACCAATAAAATAAACACGTTATGTGCTCCATTAACAGACGACAGGGTGGACACGGAAGACAACTGCAGTGCAAGACAGAAACAACGTACAACCTTAGGCGAGACTTGCTTTCGTCGGGTGGCTTGGGCGGCAACCACAGATATCATAGTTTACCAAGATCCAAGGACGAGTAACATGCATGTAGCATGGCTCCAATCTCGATTGCATCGAATCATATGATGCGAATCAAACAATGTTATCATTCGGCAGGTTTTTGACGGTGTTTATTACTGTCCGCTTTCTCATTACTAACCACACATCCAAATATTTTATGACTTGTCGCACTTGAATTGTCACGGTGTCACGCTCCAGCTAGCCGATCCAACCGCTCCGTTCTTCTTCACGTCTCTGATCAAGGTTGATCAAGTATGACAATCAATACCGTACCCACCTTTGTATGTGACCAAACACCATGGCAGTTGTCACAGAAACTTACTTTTTTCTTCTTCATGAAATGTCATTTCAACGTCTTAAGACACGGGACTAGACATGTCTTGTCACAAAGGAACCCCTCGGGGTTCTTTAGACTTCCGGATGTATACTTTCGATTTACGATTCACGGGTATATTTACATGGGATATGTATCTATAACGACTGGGTCTTTGGGGACATGCACTGTTCATTCTAGAGATTGTTTTGGTAGCTTCGACTTTCTGGACGTACAATGCGTTTGTTGTTATTAGGCAGTTATGTGGAATGTTATCTATAGACTAAAAGTAAGAACTTTTTATGAATAGCGCCGCTGCTTCATGAAATATGTAAATACACATTTAAGTATGTACATATGGAAGGACATGGGGATACTATGTCGAACGGATACACGTAGAAACTTAACTACAGCATATAATAAAATATGTTCAATACAGTGTATTAGCCAGATAGAACAAGTCTAAATATATTAATCAAGCCCATAATTATATTACTCAACTGTTTACGTCTGTGCTCATAATCAACTTCAATTGGATATATTAATAAGCCGACAATACTAATAATTAGCCCTAAGTCATCAGATCTCACAACATAAGCAACTTCAATTGGATATATTAATAAGACGACAATACTAATAATTAACCCTAAATCATCAGATCTCACAACATAATCAACTTCAATTGGATATATGATTAAGACGATAATACTAATAATTAACCCTAAATCATCAGATCTCACAACATAGAAATCTCTCGTGAGCCAACACAACAATAATGGATTTTAACATGGTGAATAAATTTCAACTGTTTCTCTTCACCACTATCCAGACTTTGATGTGTAAAGAGTTTTAAATTTTTGTTGATTTATTCTGTAGATTCTTTCAGCGGTCAAGATAGTCAAAGTTCATGTAATGCTGAGACGTTACATACTGCAGATATACAGTGAGCCTGCAATATAACCGTAGCAAGACGTGCAAGAGTTGTTGCGCTCACGGCGTAACTAGGACACAGTACATAGATCACACCAAAGGCAATACGTGCGGCATATTGCGTACTTCAAGAGTTGCCGTCTTGGTTTTAATAACAAGGACATCATTGCACAGATCTGTCCGTGAATGGCATGATCAGGAATTTACTGATAGAACTCTCAACAATTGGGTGGCATTCAATTTAATCAAAACATGCCATGATGGCGGGTTGGTTAATGTTCCTAAAATACAGCCAGTGATGCCGGGAGAGAGTTTGGTGGGCCATGATAAGGAAAACTGTCAGTGTCAAGTATTAATACATACAAAGCAGGTTATTGATGACAGAAATATCAACCCCTTTCAATGATTTAATATGAAATATCTAGGTTTTAGAATGTAGTATGTATCTATATTTGATACGAGAGTATGGTTAAAGAACACATTTCAGGTTTAAATGACGCATATTTAATTCTTCATTATTTTACACTATGCAATTATAATTTTGAATAGAAAATGGCATGCACACGAAAGAGATATATCCAATTATATATGAAGAGAAAAATACTCAAATACTTTTTTCAAACTTGACATAGGAATATCGAGGAGGGTTGCCAGAGGGACAGATCACAACTAAATTGATGATGGCCAGTGATGTTATATGCACGCTGTTAGCAATGGAAATACATGTGATAGATCAGAGAGAGAAAAACATCTGGTGTCAACATTGTGATTCCGTACATTTGTATTAAATTGTTATATGTACAATGTCATTTAGCCTTAAGGCAAACCAAGAGTGAAATGATCATAATGATACAGTAATTGCATGTCAAATTACCTAGTGAATACTGTGCTTATTGATTACTGTGAAACATACGCACATTCTGAGAAAGTCAGAAAGAAAATGTTTGTACAGTGCGTCTAAATACGGTAAAAAGAAATGATGACAATTTGTGATTGAAAAGACCCATTAACATCATTGGGTGTTAATAGTAACATTTAGACCTGTGACCTGAGTGCCATTAAGATTCATCACGACTACTTGGTAAAAGCACACGACATAGTAGTTGAACCCTAAATTGTCATGTTTGACACATTCGTCTATCAAACTAGTTTTGCCTAACTATGATATTATGGAATGCTCTGATCATCGTTACGTCGACTGCCATTTAGTCTTACGTCCATAGTCCGAATGCGTTCATGTTGAAGGATTATATATATACACAGACAGTTGGATCGTGTACGGTGAGCTAAACACGACACATATCGTTGCCACAGAGACATCTAATGTAGGAGAGTCGCCCTACAACCCAGACAGCAATTAGGATTTGGTCATAAATGGACATATTCCACATACGGCCGGACTTCTTCTATGATCGGTGGTCATAACAAAACACTTAAGACGGCAATAAGGTAGTGACGTTGATTGTGGAATATAGAGCTCTGGTTCGGTACGATGCTCTTTAATTGTTTCTATGGTATAAAGACGTGGTCAACTTCTGGATGCATGTCATAAATCTAATATGATGGCATCAATCCTGCTTATGCATCGCCAACTCGTTCCACTGTCCTATATAATATTATTGTCATATCGAAAACTACTTCTTGGTTGAAGCTGGCATTGGAATGAAGACGATGTGGCTTCTATATGTGAAAAAAGACAGATCCATACTAATCTATATAATCCATGTGACGCCACTTGAATACCGTATCGCCGTGGTATCAGAGTTTAACTTTAGCAAACTCGACAAAATGTTATCGTACCGAATGTTGTCCTACTCTATATATGTTTTGAACCACGATAAAAATGTCAAGGTATACGATACCCCCCCCCCCACACACACACACATACATACATACACACACATATATACATACACACATATATACAAATGGGCTAATTGTAAAATATAATATTGACATTTACATAAAGAAAATATACATAGAATCTACAGACAGCAAATACTCTTCGTAATAAAAACACTATTATCAAATATAATACCTTTCTTTTTCCAGGTATTTATACGCAAAGTTATATTTTATTCTCGACCTCTTGACATTTACCATTGATCAAGACCGACTTTGGACGTCTTGACATCAAGACGCGTACACATCATGCCACATGTCTTTTTCAGACATAAATAAGACCGCAAACCAATACCAGCTCAATATAAGGCGGCACAACAGTCAAGGGTATTTCCCTTTGTCTGGCAAAGACTTGTCCAGATATTTGAAGACAGCGTCATGATTTGACGTTAGCTGGAGATCTCCAGACACATGCGTGAACGCTCAACCAGGTCTTGTGGGGCAACAAATGACGATATTACATCAAAGACTTCCTCAGGAATCGAGACATCCGTGTTCCCTTGTTTTCGTCTTAACCCAGGTCAACTATGTCTGGTCTAAGCCCTTTGATGATGGCGAAGCTACTCTTCGAGGAAAGAAACTTGTGTATCCAGCCAGTGTAAACGAATAATCTCCCAGTGATTACCTCTCTAGAAAACTAACATACACGTACATGCAGCTTACTTTAGCCCTGTCCTGTTAGTCCACGTATTGTGTGCCTTCCATGCAAGTTAGCTGACTTAATTTTAGCTCACTGGGTTGGAATTCAAAAGGAGGAATAAGATTATTCCATTGTTACGAGATTTCAGGGCAGACAGAGATCGGACTGCATATGTTCCTATCAATTCTGGCACCAATGTTTGTTCAAATGTCTAACGTACAACCAAGAGCTCGCGATCGCTCGGTATATACCACTGATTACAGAGAAGATGTGTATACGCCATGGGGCTCCGGGGGTAGTTCTCAATATTTGAGGTCTAGCTCATAGTATTTGGTGTCTTGCTCACAGTATTGGTCGTGCAAGTCACAGTAGGCATTGGGTTTGTCAGTCGTACTATTGGGTGTGTCGGTCGTAGTGTCACGTTTGTCCGTCACGTTATTGGTTGTGTAAGCCACGGTATTGTGTGTGTGTCGGTCGTAATATTACGTGTGTCGGTGGTAGTATTGTGTGTGTCGGTCGTAGTATTACGCGTGTCGGTCACAGTAATGAGAGTACAAGCCATGATTTTGGGTGTGTCGGTCGTAGTATTGTGTGTGTCCGTCACATAATTGGTTGTGTACGCCACGGTATTGTGTGTGTCGGTCGTAACATTGCGTGTGTCGGTCGTAGTATTGCGTGTGTCGATCGTAGTATTGCGTCTGTCGGTTACAGTAATGAGTGTTTCTCATGGTATTAGCTGTGCGCACACCCAGATGTTTTGGAGTGTTTTGTGATACGGGTCCCTTGATGCTGAAGGTACATGTAAGTGAAGGGTGCATCTATAATAAGGTCTATTCAGTCCGCCAAATCCTAAAAAAAATAAAAACAAAAACAAACAAACAAAAAACGATAGGTTTACACTATAACAAATAACATTTAAATTAATTATGCTCAAGCAATCACAAGAAGCCGTAGTAGAATTGTCCCATGTAATCTGCTGTCGATCTGAGGTTTTAAATAGCTAAAGCATGGGTCGATCTGTGTTCTTCTGCAACTGTCATTAAGAGGCGCCAGTGATACTAGTGCGTCTGACAGACGGATCCCGTTCCTCACGTTATAATGGACCCACAATTATCCAGGTACAGACAAAGATATGACGGGTCTTTCTTGCAAATGACACTCAATGTTAGAGCTGAAACGAATATCAAAAATGCTATTCGAATATTCGTTTGTAAGTATTCTGTTCGTATTAAAATATTCGTTTGACATCTTAATATAATATAATGTGCTACAAAGTGGTATTTCCGGTCATATTGTCACACTAATCGATACAAAATTATCGTCACATCTCTAATGTACGGTCAGAAAATTTCCATTGTTGTGTTTTCTGACTAAATATTGAGCAATAACATTGAAATTAGAAGGTATCAAAGCGATTACGTAAAAACGTGCGATCTACAACTCTTCTGCAAATGTGTTCGCATATTCGAATGCTGTTTTACTATTCGAATATTCGTAATTTAATATTCATTCGCGAATATTCGAATATTAGTTTCAGCTCTACTCAATACACATCGTTTTCAAGCCTTGTGATATTATGATATTTCATGTTGGTCATTGCCAAACACTAAAACAAAGCAACACGGCAATGACATGGTAATAAAACAGGAAGATCGTGGCCCTCCAGTACAAAACGTTCGTAACTCTAAGGCAACAGTAACTCCTACCTTAATATGTGAAGTCTGTGGAGGTTGGAGGTTGGAGATAATGCTACATTAGAGTTACGCCGTTTCGTACAGGACGCTAGGACGTTACAGACTATGCTCAAATTGGTAGTTTTGAGTAATACGTATATCTACTATTAATAGTCCATCGTGTTGGTAACGAGCATACCTGTTTATCGACACTAGATACATGTCTATAATGTTGTGATCTCAGGTCAGTTTCCACATAATCGGAAATCTTTAACGTAGGATAGGCTCTATGCTGAGTTTATATTGGGAACAGCTCAGTAGTATACACTATAGTGTGTGGAACTACAAACCAGAAGGTGCGACCGTCCGTGGATACTCATCCGTCTTCTGTGGATATACTGTGATCGAAATGCATTGTTTTCTATGTAAAATTATAAATTTGTGTCATGCACCGGCTCAAGTGAGTACTCCTCGCGCCATAAACAAAGAAATACGATATAGCTAAAAACTGAATATTATGGAAAACGACGCATAATCCCAAATCTATATTAGCGCTCCTACCATCATCTCAATATTTGGAATACATCTTTCCATTTTAACGTGTAGGCAAAGTTCCAATGTATAAACATGTAGGCGGGAGAGCTATTTGCACTAAACATATTACCTCGCGCCTGACGTATCAAATTAAGACTTGAAGAATATGTACCAAAGTGAGGAAGTCGGGTAAGACTGTTACGTGATCGATGGTAATTCACTAGACTCTGGTCCTACAGAAGGTGTACATAAGCCAAAAGGAGAATACACTGATGGCTGGTGGAGCTCTGACGGTATAATTAATGAATGGTCAGTCGATATTATCTACAGTTCTGGTCTGCTCACGAGGGGTGGATTAATCTTCGCAGATCCATCATCCACCGTGGATGGTGTTGCGATGATGCTTTTAATCTGGTTGGTGGTATTTCTGGACGCCTTTTTGGAAGTACCTGTTGTAGTTCAGGGTACATGGGTTTCCGAAGTACCCCGTGCCTTTCCAAGCAGTGCATTTCATTGCCAGTTGATGTAATCTTTAACTTCACTTGCCAACCATGATGCATAATCACGGTATAAGAAGATATTTGTAATAATTCATCGAACAGAAAAAAAACGTTGCTTTTATCACATAACATAGGAGTTTTGGAGTGCAATAAATCCATGCTATAAATATAAATTTTTTCACTAGAGTAATACCACAATAGATTTGTATAATTGTATTCATACGCGATATCAATTTGAATTTGAATTGCTAGGTTGTTTGCCTGGTCGATGTTTCTGTAAAAAAGTAATCTGCATTATTTCTTCAGACCAGATTGCATGTTTTCAGATACTATACTATAGATTAGACAATAACATTCACAACCCGCAACTCTAAAGAAGTACGTATTGCACTATGAGTAGGTGGGTCGTCGCCTATGGGTGAAATATTCCCGCTGCTACGTAAAACAATAACAATAATAATAACAATAATAATAATAATAATCAGTAGGTGGCAATTAGTTTATAGTAAGACAGTGGCAATGACTTTATAGAATATAACAATAACCTTACGGCGATCTGATTATGGCTGGGGCGAGAATCCGGAGCAGCTATACCACACGTTGACCGGCGAGCCACGGCTGATGCTCATAGGGTTCTGTATACAGGCTTGCAAATATACATCCACAAACGCTCGTTCAAGTCTTCTTCACCGCAGAGGAGATGGGACATGTAGTTCGATGTTCTAACACCGCTAACCCGCCACCTGTGCTAGTTAGTCACCATATATATTGGAAATTAAAGCCACGCTTTGAAAGTAACGACGGATATTAATGAAAAGTACTTGATCAAGTGTACGCTTCACGCATCAATTTAATACAAAGCCATGCATGTAAGTATTAAGTGCGTCAGCGATCGAAGATATTACACTAACTGCCGACTATTCCTGTATCACGAGTGATCAGAGGCATGTGGAATCGACATGTAACCATCTAGATTTGGAATAAACATGTACGCGGTGTCGTACATGAGTGAAACAGGGCATTACGACGTCAATCCAATCGTATTCAATTATGCGATTTTGAGGATCCTGACTCTATATCATATTGCTAGTATGATATAAACAATCAATATTTCTTTTTTCCCCCCTATAGCCATGTCTAATGATATAATAGCAAATCAACTTGCTTCGTAGGGTTTCTCAGTATGCATATTTTAACTGATCGAACAGTCAGTGTGTGCGTGTGTGTGTGTGTGTTTATGTGTGTGTGTGTGTGCGCGTGTGTGTGCGCGTGTGCGTGTGCGTGCGTGTGTGCGGCGTGCGTGCGTGCGTGCACACATTATAAAGGTAAAAACGTGTGCTCACGACCAAATAATTTAAAATTCGAGAATGGTGCATTAGAAAAATTGCTTTTAAAAACAGGAATTCAAGAATCGAAAAGCACTCTAAAAGGAGTGATAAGTCAAACCTTTCATATAATTGAAATGTGGCCCGCTATGGATTGAGCAGCTCTGTATGTAAGCTCTCTACTATTGGCCAAAGCCACATCCGAGCTGCAGGATGACCAACTAACCGGTATCGACGTCCCGTCAATTGGTCCCTACTTACAGTGGAGCCTCCTCAATGCAATGCCCCCCCCCCCCCCCCAATCATTGTTCCAGACAAGTGGGTGCTATCTAAACACAACAGGCTTCTAATCCTGTCTGCCTTGTGTCCAAGTCCAGAGAAACCTGCCCATAATATTGATGTCCACGTGCATAGCAATTATGTGGTCAATTCATAATTGGAAATGATCTCGCAAAATGAAATTCCAGTGGAAATACCACGAGCTTGAGAATTAACTGTCGGATGCCGATCTAATCTCCAGTGTATCGTCTCCTTACCAGCAAAAGCTGATGGACTGAGGATGTCCTTGGGTGTTGCGAGACGTGCACGGTGTGTATGTTCCTTCGACGATACCAACATAATTAATTGACGTCACACTTATTATTTAAAACATTCCAATTTACTGCAATGTCTATAGTTGTGGTCCATTTTGCGTTCGTCATTCCATTTTTTACATTTTATTTGGGGGGGGGGGGGGATTTGCGTTTTAAGTCGCTTTCAAGATTCTTTCACTTATATAACGACTTTTCAGTTTAGGG
>JAUTBT010061920.1:0-14629 GCA_032361225.1 Lepetodrilus schrolli | reverse complement strand
CCCTTGTAGGCACTCCATGGTGGGTGAGGAGTGGGGGTGCTGAATAATATTCACAAACATGGCAACCCAAAACAAAACAAAAACAAACGTGCTCTAAGTATATCTGATGAAGAGGGTGACAGCTCTTCAAACATCTGGCCTCGATTTATCATCATCAGTACTACTGAAGGTAACTCCATCCAAAAGAAATCCCTTTCTACTGGCAAAATCTATTCAATCTATCGCCGGGGAGGTCAAGTCTGTTAAACATTTAAAAGACGGAAACCTCCTCGTTGAATATAAATCAAAAACAATCCTCAAATCTTCTCAAGATAAAAACATTTGCGAGCATCTCAGTCAATGCAATTGCCCACAAAACACTAAATTCCAGCAAAGGAACTATCCGAGACACAGAACGGATACTTCAAGGCGTTCCTGAAGAGGACATCCTTGAAGGTCTTTCCACATAAGGTGTCATTCACGTAAAGCGCTTCATGCGTAAGCGTGATGGAAATACAATTCCTCTAAATACATATCTGTTGACTTTCCCATCTGCTACACTGCCTCCCAAGATCAAAGCAGGCTTCAATGTCCTTCCTGTTCAGCCTTTCCTCCCAAACCCGCTTCGCTGTTATAACTGCCAGTTGTATGGGCATGGTGCATTCCACTGAACCAACCATCTTCTTTGCCATCGCTGACACGCAAGTTGGCAGCGACTGCGAAAATAAGCCAAAATGTGTCAACTGCAAAGGCAAACATGCGGCATCTAACAAAATCCAAAATCACTCGTCGTAATTATGAGAAAGCATCTCCTTCAAGGAAGCTCGTCAGCTTGTTAAGAACACATCAGCAAACACGTCTTACTCTTCTGTTGTTAAATCACTAAATCAATCTATCAAATCTGTCTCAACATCTTCTGTGGCATGTCAAACCACAACAACCTGGCTTCACCAACTCAATCCTATGACATCGCAATACACTGAACATGGACGGAGGATAATATATCCCTCCACAAAGGTTCAGCAAACTACACAAACACCTGCCATAAGTTCTGTCAGTCTTTCTTCAGATTCTAGTTCTTCGTTACTATCAACACAGAGTACTTCAAACAAACCGAGGTAAAGGTCCAAGAGACCAAAGGGGGACAATAAATCCTCCGGTGGTTCCAAAATCACTACTGTCCGTCTTCGCAAGGGCGAGGACGACCCAATCCATACTTACAACACGTATGGAGCGCTGGAGGATGGGATGGATATCGATCTATTGCCACCTCTCAGCAAATCACCAAGTTCCCCACGTACGGGTTGAAAGCGTTCGCCCGTCAAACCTCCTAAATCATGAATACCATAATACAATGGAATTGTAGAGGTTTTAGGAATAATGTTAACGATTTAAACATATTAGGCCATGACTTCAATCATGTCGCCTTCTGTTTACAGGAGACGTACTATAAACAATCTGATGTACAACTCTTACACCCTTATGATATGTATAATTGCTATGCTGAAGGTGATGAACGTGCGTCATATTATATGTGAGAACTATCTTATGACTTTGCATTTCTGTCTTATATACATGAACAATAGCTTTCCAAACTTTCTTCTTCCGAAAACTATGACCCAAAATGTAAAACCTTTAAAGTTAAACAGGAAAAACATAAAATTAATTTCACTTCAGATAACTCTGAATATTACAATGAGCTTCTCGATGGAAGAGTTCATACAGTCTCTAAGCAAAGCCACATATACCGCTGTTGGACCAGACGACGTACACTACCAATTATTAAAACATTTACCTTCTACTAGTATATTCGTATATTAAATCGCTACGTCAAGGCAAATGGGACAGCCAAGTACATAATACATTGCATAATAACTGGTTTCACTGCCTTGTCGGGTGTATATTATCGTCAGGACGAAACTGCCCTGCGACGATGCAGCATATGCCGCATATGCAACTCAGCATGCTGAGTTTTATTTTTCGCCTAAGCTCAAACATTTATTTACCCATGTACGTATTTTATCCTTTTTAAAGGAAATTCGGCGTAACGAAAGGTTTTAAGCCATATTATTTTCCTGTCAGTGTCGTCTGTCTTCTGGATCGCCATTTATATTTTATTTTTTGGCATTCTAGTATCATGTTGAACTTGACTAGGGGTGGAAAAGGACAATAAAAAGATTATATTCCGACAAAATATTTATGTATTTGTCCCCAGGTTGCATGTTGTCTCCATGGGATGCCGTCGTTCCCTATGTGGCACCGTCTCTACGTGGTGCAGATGGAACGTGCTTTGTTGAGGAAGAGCTCGACAGCCAGTATCCCCTACTGGGACTGGACGCAGCCCTTAACAAAGCTGCCGGCCCTTGTATCCGAGCCCCTGTTTGTGGACCATGCGGGGGGCAAGGTAGAACTTTTCCGATTCTATGTAGATTGTTGCCATATGAATCTTTAACCGATTCTGATGTCAGTTTTCTATTGGCCTGCCAATGTTCTTCACGCTCGTAAATTGGCAAACCGTCATGTGCGCGACATAATCTTAAGAGCCGCTCTAAACATCAATTTACAACAAACAAAATAGAAGCTTAGCAGCAATAAACTTTGAGAGATGTCCTTTAGATTTACACTAGGTTACTGTACATCAATATGAATATACAACTTGTTGCATACTATTATGACTGTTCTTTAGGCTCAGGACAACTCTTGGTATCGCGGAGAAGTCAAGTTTCTCAACCAGAAGACGGCGCGAGCTGTGGACGACCGCCTATTTGAGAAGGTGGACGCTGCTCACCACACACGTCTTATGAACGAAATCCTTGACGCCCTGGAGCAAGACGAGTTCTGCAAGTTCGAGGTCCAGTTTGAGCTGGCCCATAACGCCATACACTACCTAGTGGGAGGCAGACACACGTGAGATTTTACCATTTAACAACACATCGCAGTACAGTGTTCGGAGTACTCCGGACACATCGTTTTGTCAAAGGAATGAAACCGCACACTGTCCGGACATGTGTGAGCCGTTACTTTTACACGGTACAAATGATAAAGATTACTGTCCGAGTACACTTCGCACAGTTGAAAGGAACGTCCCTAAAGTGTGCACGTATAGTTTCAACATATTAGACAAAATAGTAGGCATAGCATTACTTCAAAACTTGGCATTGTTTGGTTCTCTTTCCCCCAGCTACTCGATGTCTTACCTGGAGTACACCTCGTACGACCCCATCTTCTTCCTCCACCACTCTAACACCGACCGTATCTTCGCGATCTGGCAGCGTCTTCAGCAAATCCGAGGCAAGGATCCAAACTCCGCCGACTGCGCTCACAACCTCCTCCACAAACCCATGGAGCCTTTCAACAGAGACAGCAACCCCCTGGATATCACCAAGAACCACGCCAAGCCTGTAGATACTTTCGACTACGAAAATCTCGGATACCAGTAAGTGTGTATTATGGTAATCAGGCCGCAATTTCTCGAACAAAACTCGGAACAATGAGATTAAAACTCAGTTTACAAAAGAGTATTCTTCCCGAGATGCAGTTTCTAGTTATCGATTGGAACTGAGTTGTTTTAGAAATACTAATTGCTAAGTAAAATCTGAAGTTTTTAGTGACAAGTTGTTTAGCTACCTTATTGATGTATTTTTACCCTTAGATTGATGGGAGTGAGATCACATGAAATGACCATGGCATGATTCCAAATGTTGAATGGGTACTAGGTCTTGTTGCATAATACTGTATAGGTTTGGATGTATGAACGTACGCTCTCGATTCACTATCTGTTTCATAGTCATGTGTAAATCTGATAGGAATTTTCCAGATGTGCTTCTTTAAAGACAATGTGAATGTAATTTACAACGATGGAATTTGAGCCTACTTTCTTTCAGATATGACGATCTGTCATTAAATGGAATGACTCCAGAGGAGTTGAACAACTACCTCATTGAACGGTCAGCCAAGGAAAGGATCTTCGCCAGTTTTCTGCTGTCCGGATTTGGAGGTTCCGCCAACGTTGTTGTGTACGTCTGTCGTCCAGCACACGACGATCAGGCTGCTGACCATTGCCTGAAGGCCGGCGACTTCTTCCTGTTGGGAGGTCCTACTGAGATGAAGTGGGGCTTCTATCGCGCATACCACTTCGACGTCACTGAGAAAATTAAAGAAATCGATGACGACAGCCATGGACACTACTATGTCAAGTCAGAACTGTTTAGTGTCAACGGAACTGCACTGCCCAGTAACATTATTCAGCAGCCCACGATATTCCACAGACCAGCTAGAGGACATGTCGATGGTATGATTTATGATAGTCTTCGATAATTTGAGGGATGCAATTAATTTAGCAGGATGCCTTGAAGGGTGTGTGTGTTGTGTATATGTGCTGGTGTGTGACAGAGAGAGGGCGGGGGACAGAAAGAGAGAGCGATATAGGAATGAGAGAGAGAAGGGGGAATGAATGGAGGGATAAAATGTTCCCTGATAAGTTCATAACGATCGTCTGCAACTGTAACCTATACTGAAGGGGTACAGTAACTTGTAGACTACACTCTACAGTGAGATAGTTCTCACATATTATATCAACTATTCAATCCCCAAGACGTAACCTGCTGTTGACTTAAAATCGCTTTAGAACTGACCATGTCATTTTCAGAGGCTATTCACGAGCATCATTCCGATAACCAGGCTGTTAGAAAGAACATCAACGACCTGACTCAGGAGGAAGTGTATGAACTGAGAAGAGCCATGGAGAGATTCCAGAACGACAAGTCTGTTGACGGTTACCAGGCGCTAGTGGAGTACCACGGTCTGCCCGCAAAATGCCCCAGACCTGACGCCAAGGACAGACATGCCTGCTGTGTTCACGGTATGGCCACCTTCCCCCACTGGCACAGGCTGTTCGTCACCCAGATAGAAGACGCTCTCATCAGGCGTGGATCTCCTGTAGGAGTTCCTTACTGGGACTTCACAAAACCACTGAAGGCACTTCCGGAAATTGCAGACAGTAGATTCTACACCAATCCTCACACTGGAGAGATGAAACTCAATCCCTTCAATCATGCCATTGTTGCTTTCGACAACGCCGTCACTGAGCGTTCCCCTGACCCCCGACTGTTTGAGACTCCAGTGTTCGGGGATCACACCTACCTGTTCGATAGCATCATCTATGCACTGGAGCAGGAAGACTTCTGCGATTTCGAGGTGCAGCTGGAGATGACCCACAACGCAATCCATGCTTGGATCGGAGGTGACAAGAAATACTCCATGTCCTCTCTGCATTACACTGCATTCGATCCCATCTTCTTCCTCTACCATGCCAGCGTTGACCGTGTCTGGGCCATCTGGCAAGCCTTGCAGATGAGGAGGAACAAGCCTTACAAAGCCCACTGTGCTTGGTCTATGGAGAGGGAGCCACTGAAGCCATTTGCTTTCAGTTCTCCCTTGAATAACAACGAGAAGACCTACACCAACTCGATACCAACCCAGGTCTACGATTACGAACAGGTCCTAGGCTACCACTATGATGACCTTCATTTTGGCGGGATGACTCTAGGCGAGTTAGAAGAGTACATTTACAAGCAGCAGCACAACGACAGGACGTTTGCTGGTTTCTTCCTGTCTCACATCGGAACATCGGCTAACGTCGACATCTTCATCAATCGAGAGGGCCACGAACCATACAAAGTAGGAACCTTTGCTATACTAGGCGGATCCAAAGAAATGATATGGGGATTCGACCGCATGTTCAAGTATGACATTAGCAACGCAGTGAAGACTCTTGGACTTTCTTTAAATAGTTTTGATGTCTCAGTCAAAATCACTGACGTGGATGGAACCGCACTCTCTTCAGAACTCATTCCGGCCCCGGCACTTATGCTGGAACGCGGACATGGTGAGTGATGATTTACATGTGTTTCTCTTTACCTTCTTATATACCATATAATTCGGGGTGGGTGGTAGCGCAGTGGTAGAACGTTAGACTTCGGAGCCAAAGGTTCCAGGTTCAAATCGCCTCGGGGGGCCCGGCATCAATATTCACGAAAGGTAACTTTCTGACATGATATTGATAGTATGCGATGTCTGTAGAGTGGAAATGCAGTTATCATCCTTGGTCTTGTCAGTACCAGCCAGTGCTTGCAGGTTTACTGCAACATTCAGCGCTACGAATGTTGAGGGTTTCCTCCTGCTCTAAACTGACAAGTCGTGATATAAATGAAAGAATCTTGAAAGCGACTCTAAACGCCAAATTAAAAACAAAACAAAACAAAAGCAAACATAGAATTCCACTCTAGAGTTTTAGAGTATTGGCTTTTACTAAGCTAGGTTGTAAGCTATTATAATGTATTCATTGCAAGCAAAGTTATTATTAATGCCCTCAGTATTTTAGTCATAATGGTTCTGCTATTTATTCCAGCTGAAGTGAAGACGTACGGTCACAGTAAGATTATCAGGAAGAATGTCGACGAGCTCACACCAGAAGAGATGAACTCCCTGAGGAGAGCTCTGGCCGATGTTCAAGCTGACAAGACTCCGAGTGGATTCCAACAGATCGCTGCATACCACGGAGAGCCGAGGTGGTGCCCGAGTCCTGATGCTGAGAAGAAGTTTGCCTGCTGTGTGCACGGTATGGCTGTGTTCCCACACTGGCACCGACTTCACACCATCCAAGCTGAGAACGCCCTAAGGAAACATGGTTACAATGGAGCTATTCCCTACTGGGATTGGACTCGGCAGCTGACCCGCATACCCGAGCTAGCTAGTGAAGCCACTTATACTGATGCTCTGTCTAATGAGGAAAAACCCAACCCATGGCACCATGGCAACATCGATACCGTTGGGAAAACAACAACCAGAAATATCCATCCTGACCTATATGAAGCTCCGGGATTTGGACACTACACCCACTTAGCTAAACAGGTGTTGTTTGCTTTTGAGCAAGATAATTTCTGCGACTTTGAGGTGCAATTTGAAATCGCTCATAACTTCATCCACGCTCTGGTCGGCGGAAGCAATGAATACGGAATGGCGTCGCTGAGATATACGGCTTACGACCCGATATTCTTCCTGCACCATTCTGGCACTGACCGCATCTGGGCAATCTGGCAAGCTCTACAGAAGCACCGAGGAAAGCCTTACAACACCGCCAACTGTGCTATCTCCTCCATGAGGAAGCCTCTTCAGCCATTTGGCCTCAACAGTGAGATCAACCCTGACCAGGAAACCAGGGACAATTCTATTCCGTTCAGCGTCTTTGACTATCAGAACAATTTTGATTACTTGTATGATAATCTTGACTTCATCGGTCTCTCTATTATCCAATTGGACAGGGAAATTGAAAGAATAAAGTCACACGACAGAGTCTTTGCTGGCTTCCTGTTGTCCTCATTTGGAAAGTCGGCTCTGATCAAGATCAATATTTGCAAAGGTGACGATTGCGATCACCCTGCAGGCGAGTTCTACCTCCTGGGCGACGAAGCTGAGATGCCGTGGAGCTACGACAGACCATACAAGTTTGAGATCACAGACCAGCTGAAAGCACTCGACATTCACATTGGAGACATGTTCCATGTCAAACACGAAGCATATGATCTCCATGGAGACAAAATTGACACAAGCCTTTCTCCGTCACAGGTTCTTCATCAGGTTGCGGCAGGTAATGTTACCATGCTAATTCCACCTCTAAGACTAAGACTAAATAATAAAGCGTAGCATTGGTGTTTTGCACACTGGCATATGTCCCTACCACAGACCGACATACCGGAAATCAAGTTGTTCGTTAATTTAAGTTATAATTGTGTTCATTTATCTTTGTTTAATGTTTTAAGTATGTTTATATTGTTATACACTAAATCATACAATGAAGTAATTTCCGTTAACAAATACCAGGTATCTAAATACGTCTAGCTATATGCATTAAATAGAAAGCCAGTAGCTGAAGTAAAACGAATATTAATACATTTTACAAATGAATAAATTACAATTGAAACAGTTGAATCGATTGCCAATAGAAAATATTATATATTCAATAATCTATTCCATTTCACATCCTATGTCAATAGGATCTCACCACGCTGACGAATACAACGAGGCTGTGACAAGCGCCAGTCACATCAGGAGAAACCTCAAGGATCTGTCCGAGGGAGAGATGGAGAGTCTCAGGGCCGCCTTCCTGCAGATCCAGAATGATGGAACCTATGAGAAAATCGCTCAGTTCCACGGCAAACCGGGACTTTGTCAACATGATGGTCACACTATTGCTTGTTGTGTCCATGGTATGCCCACCTTCCCCCACTGGCACAGGCTGTATGTCCTTCAGGTGGAAAATGCTCTTCTAGAGCGTGGATCAGCTGTCGCCGTTCCTTACTGGGATTGGACAGAACCATTTGATGCCTTGCCTTCTCTTATCAGTGATGCTACATACTTCAATTCTCGTTCAATGACATTTGAGCCCAACCCGTTCTTTAGGGGGAAAATCAGCTTTGAGAATGCTGTCACGACGAGAGATCCTCAACCAGAAATATTCAACCATAAATACTACTATGACAATGTCATGCTTGCTCTGGAACAAGAAAACTATTGTGACTTTGAAATCCAGTTTGAGATGGTTCACAACATCATGCATTCGTGGCTGGGAGGCAGAGCGACGTATTCAATGTCATCTCTCGATTATACAGCATTCGATCCAGTTTTCTTCCTCCACCATGCAAACACAGATCGCATTTGGGCAATTTGGCAGGAACTCCAGAAATACCGCAAGAAGGCGTACAAAGAATCTGACTGTGCCATCAACCAGATGCGGATACCCCTTCATCCATTCGACATGGCTGACCTCAATAAGGACGCTATGACCTTCAAATACTCCAAGCCAGAAGATGGTTTTGATTACCAGAACCACTTCCACTACAAATATGACAACCTGGAATTCAACCACTTCAGCATTCAGAAGCTACAAGAAGTACTGCACCAAAGAAAGCTGCACGACCGTGTGTTCGCGGGCTTCCTGCTCCATAACATTGGAACCTCAGCTGATATTGAGATCTTCATCTGTGTGAGTGTAAGCCGCGGAGAACAGAACTGCAACAATAAGGCTGGGTCGTTCTCTATACTGGGCGGGTCGTCAGAGATGCCATTCCACTTCGACAGATTGTACAATTTTGAAATCACACAAGCTCTTCAGGACCTCGGTGTTCAACTGGACAGTCACGAGTACGAAATCAAGATCAATATTCACAGTGTCAACGGTTCTTATCTGAATCCTCATATACTTCCAGAGCCCTCCATTAAGTTTGTTCCTGGTGAAGGTAAGAATAATTACTTCCAGAATAAACTATCAATAGATAATTAAGTCTAGCATAACTCGTTGTTTGAACGTTCTTTACATACTTCTTTCTATAATATGTATAACAACTTAAATCCAAGAATAAGCAGATTCTTTTTCTTCAGAGTCTCATCAACGAATGGATGGCCACACAGAATTCAAGCGGATAAGGAAGAATATTAACAACCTAAACAACCAGGAAGTCCACTACTTGATGCGAGCACTCCGAGCTATGCAGAATGACCACTCTCCAGATGGTTATCAATCCATTGCGGCTTTCCACGCTCTACCTCCTCTATGTCCCAATCCAAATGCCGCCAAGCGCTACGCCTGCTGTCTACACGGCATGGCCACCTTCCCACAGTGGCACAGACTCTACACAGTCCAGTTCGAGGACGCCCTAGTCAGACACGGGTCTATTACTGGTCTTCCCTATTGGGACTGGCTTTCTCCACAATCAAAACTGCCAGATATACTCACTATGGAAATGTACCAGGCTAAGGGTAGCAGTTACAATAACCCAAATCCCTTCTTCCAAGCTGATATTGAATTTGAAGGCGAAGGTGTTCACACTGAGAGGGAGCTTATAGAAAGCCGGCTATTCGCGGGTGATGCTCTTCCTTTGGACAACTGGTTCCTCAACCATGCAATGTTCGCTCTGGAACAGGAAGACTATTGCGACTTTGAGATTCAGTTCGAAATCCTGCATAACAGCATACACACCTGGATCGGTGGTACAAAGGAGCACTCCATTGGACATCTGCACTATGCATCTTATGATCCGCTTTTTTACATTCATCACGCTCAGACGGATCGGCTGTGGGCCATATGGCAGGAACTACAAGAGATGAGAGGACTCTCCGGGAAAGAAGCTTACTGTGCCTTAGAGCAAATGAGAGAACCCCTGAAGCCTTTCAGCTTTGGAAGTCCATACAACATGAATCAGAAAACGAAGGATTTCTCCAGGCCTGAAGATACCTTTGACTATCAGAAGTTCGGCTATGAATATGATACCCTTGACGTCACTGGCATCCCACTGGACACCATTCTGGCGCGCATGCGTGAGGTAAAGCAGCACGACAGAGTTTTTGCTGGATTTATGTTGAGCGGATTCGGAAGCAGCGGGACCGTCTCATTCCAGGTATGCAGAGCAGATTCCACATGCGAAGATGCTGGTTTCTTCACGGTGCTCGGCGGAAGCGCCGAGATGCCTTGGACATTCGACCGCCTGTACAAGTATGACATCACCAAAACACTCAAGAACATGCACCTCAGGTACACTGATCCATTCACAATCAAGGTTACTATCACATCCTACAACGGGACCGTTCTCAACAGTAACCTCATCCCCACCCCGAGTGTTATTCATCTACCTGGACATGGTAAGTTTTTGTATGAAAATAACTAAATGTATTGTTATTCCTGTCTGTACCATTACATTTCAACTTTGCTATTATTTTAGGTTAATTTTAGGAAGTCGTTTTATTAACATAAGAAAATACAACTATCCGAGTAGATTGTATTCAATTACTTATTTAATACATATTAGGCAGCTTGCCAACATACTCAACTACTGGTACAGTACACATATGTTACATAAATATGGACAGTGATTTGTTAAGGTCTACGATTTGACATATGCTCTATATGAATGTCTGCGCATCCTCACTCGTGCTAAAATAGGCTGTGGAATGAGCAGTGGTTGAAATTCGCATCATGTCCGGGGTTCGGATTTAAAACATTTCGCATACTGGGAAGATGCGAATGCAATATTTCCTTCATAGAGTACAGGAAAGTCCTCGTTAAGTCATTGGTACTGACCGTTGGCTAAGTCGGTAGAGCGTTGTTCACACAATCCAGCAACTCAGGCCCCTGTTCCACAGAACGATCGTAGTACTACTTGAGTCATAACTCCCACACGTTAACATAATAGACTTGGACCGAATTGGAGTTAGAAATACCAAAATGGAGTTAGAAATGCAAAGTACATGCATTTAGCAGACACAATCGTTTTTGTACCTGCAAATATCTTTTCACCGCTGTAGGATAGGTAACATTCTATTGCAGTTTACATTTCCGGTAAAATCTGAATAATCAGTTGGTAATGTGCTGTAATATCTCAAGTTTCTATAGTCTAATCGACTAAGGGGGATAACTCTAATCATTGAACACGGTCAAAAAAAACTTTCACGAATACTTGTATCAATAAAGCTACGTAACTATACATATTAAACGATAATATAATATGAAAATATTCAAAACACTGGTATATGCGGAAAATGTAGATGGTTACCCTATATACTTGTGTAGACACATCAAATGTACATACTTTCATGTACAAAGCAAATACGTTTGACCATGAAATATGTAAACAAGCCCGTGCTTTTTTGTCTTTAAGACTCTCGTAGCACTAAGACCATTCTGTGGAACAGGCCCCATGTTCGCATCTTGGGAACAGGTCAATAACATGGCAAGGCATGCTTCAGGTTACCAGAACATGAACAACATGATTCCAAATCGAGTGAGGCGGGAGATCTCTGAACTGTCTGAGAGAGACATCAACAGTTTGAAGTCTGCGATGAGGGACCTCCAGGCCGATAGCACCGACCACGGCTACAACAGGTTGGCATCCTTCCACGGCCTGCCTGCTGGATGTGCAGCCCCTGATGGATCAGAGGTAAACCGTTCTTAGATTTGGTAACTTGTGTCACTAGATAGGAAACATGTACACAGCAAAAAGAGAGTTAGGTGTTCTGTTAGTTGTCTGGACATGGTCCCGCTTTCTCGAAGCAAACTTGAGGTTGAGATTTTGCTCAGCTGCGTGTTCTCCCATTGACTCGGTGCTGTAACTTGAGTAATATTTTAGCTGGGTTCGAGTTTTTACTCAAGTTATAGCACTAAGTCAATGAGAGAAATCTCAGCTGATTAAACTCTCAAACTCAAGTTTGTTTCGAGAAATTGGAGCCAGGACACCTAACGTGGATGCTAAAAAATACACCAGGACACCCGAGGTCAAGTGTCCTCCCAGGATCCTGTCTAATCCTAACTATTTTTGCTGTGGTAATACAAAAAATTATATGTGCCTCAAAACATATTGTTGCAAATGATATATGTTTGAAGGTTGGTTGTTGGTTGATTTGGGGTTTAAAGCCACTTTCAAGATTTGTTCACTTACATCATGACTTGCATGCATATGTACTGCTTGTACTGGTCTGGATTTCCACCAGATTTTATAGTGCTAGTTCACTTGGAATATCTATGCGCAGATGGAACATGGATACCCCACTCGGACAGTATACTACTTCCCATCTCCCCAAGGGAAGGGTAGAACTCCGAGCTACGCGTGACTACGTTTACTACCCTTCCCATCATAGCCTACATTTATCCTGCTGGCAAATGGTACCCTAGCGGCATAGAGAGTTGTCTGCCCGTGTGTATGATTTTAAGCCAACCAATGAAAACATGTTTTATTAGCTTGGCATGACATAATGTGATGACAGCCCGTCACCTTGTTCTGGGTTATACCCTAACACCTGTGCAAGTTGGTTTCCCACTAGAAAAACCCTGGATTTGCCCACGCAATTCTGCAGGTGACAGTGCTTGACGTCATTGTTGTGGCCGACAAGTAGGCGGAGCTAATACTTCTTAGGACACATCTGATTGAACTATCAGTGCCAACTGTAGCCCTTTGATCTCGCTGTGCCTGGAATTCATAGGCTTTGCAGGCAAGGGGTCGTACATCGATCACGTTGCCTAGGCAAGATGACTGATTCTGAGTCGACCAATCCTTGCTATACCCCTTTAGTGCTAAGCGCCAAGCAACAAGTACCACCTTTTAACGTCTTTTGGTATGACACGAATGGGGATCGAACCCGCGACCTTCCGCACTCCGGGCCGATACTCTACATTACGCCACGGAGCCGGCTTCTCTTTTTGAAGAAATAAAAGCTGGAAATAATCATGCATGAAAACAAAGCATTAGGGAAGTCTTGATGGCGTTAGTATATAAATTTACTAATTCATGTCAATGCTGTGCCCAATTATTAAAGTATTGCATATATCTGCTCTTTTACAGCGTGCCTGTTGTATACATGGAATGCCGACGTTCCCTCATTGGCATCGGCTGTATACCGTACAGATAGAAAGGGAACTTAAGAAGCATGGCTCAGTTGTTGCAGTACCTTACTGGGATTGGACCAAGCCTGTAACGAAACTTCCCGACCTGTTTACAAAACCAGAATACTACGACGTCTGGCGAGATGAAGTTGTAAACAATCCTTTCTCCAGGGGTTATATAGCATCAGAGGAAACCTACACCGTCAGAGATACTCAGGACCTTCTGTTCCAACTGAGTGCCAATGGAAAGACCTCAGTCCTGTACAAACAAGCCCTCCTAGCTTTGGAACAAACTGATTATTGCAACTTTGAGATACAGTTTGAGGTTCTTCACAACGCCATCCACTACCTTGTGGGAGGGCACCAGACCTATTCTATGTCTTCTCTTCACTACACTTCATATGACCCACTCTTCTTCATTCATCATTCTTTCGTAGACAAACTATGGTCACTTTGGCAATTCCTTCAAATGAGACGGGGTCTACCGTACATGCACGCAAACTGTGCCGTTAATCTCATGTCAATGCCAATGAGACCGTTCGATTCTGACTTGAACCCTCAAGATTTCACCATGCGATTTGCTGTTCCAAACACAGTGTTCGATGTTGAAAATCTGCAATACTCATACGACAACCTGGAAATTGGTGGAAGAACCATTGATGAGATTGAGGCAGATATAAAACATCAGAAGAGCCACACAAGAGTCTTTGCTGGCTTCCTGCTCCATCAGATTGGAACTTCAGCCCATATCAAAGTCTGGATTTGCAAGACTGCGGGAGAATGTCATGAAGCAGGGATTGTCTTCATCCTGGGTGGATCGAAAGAGATGCCGTGGGCTTTTGACAGGAACTACATCATGGATGTCACAAGTGTCCTTAAAGAGGCCAATATCACCCCTGAAGATGTGTTTAATGCTGATCAGCCGTTCTACATCAAGACTGAAGTCCATGCTGTAAACAGGACTCAGCTGCCATCATCTGTAATCCCCGCACCTACCATCATCTATTCCCCTGCTGAAGGTAGGAGGTTGCAGTGACCTTTAAACCTGTTCGAAACACAGTAACTAAGGTAACATTAACTTAACACATAACTAAAATATCAAAAAACTTTGTGAATTTCATTAGACGTTTGTGTTCCTATGACAGGTCTATATCACAAGTTTTAATCTTTCACCACTGCATACTTATTTCTATTGTAATCACAATATTTATTCAATTTTAA
>JAUTBT010061919.1:0-26613 GCA_032361225.1 Lepetodrilus schrolli | reverse complement strand
CTCCCCCCCCCCCCCCCCCCCCCCTCGAAATCCACTGGGCTTTGACAGGGGGAGATTATCTTCTCATGTCCGAGCTGCCGAGATATCAGCATTTGGGAGCAATACAGAGATACAATTTGAAGGCAATGGTGAGGCAGACTGTTGATGGGATTACTTTGGTATCCAAGTATCCTGTTCTGTGAACAGGTTTAAGATATGTTTGTGGATGTCTTTCCTTAATTTGACAAGGTTTCGACATATTGGATATCATAAAATTGAAGCTTACCGACTTCTGGGTGAATTCCTTTATAATCAGGACCATCATCTAGGATTTATGACTATAAATATGTATTGGGCAGAAAATATTAAGACATGAAGTCCAGAATATGACAGTTTGCCCAAAGGCTGATATATACTCCAGCTGTATGCATTACTGACTGGTCAACTGTGACCAAGCCAAGGTGTACAACTTCTAGACAATACCAAGTCAATGTGTACAAGGTTTTGATGACATTAAACCAGGATTGATTACATTTCAACAATAGCAAACCACTGTGAACAACATTTAAATGACAAAATAATATGCCAAATGGTGAATGACATTTAAATGACTCCAAAAACAAGGTGTTTGTAACATCCGATGTCATTAAACCAAAGTGTATGACATTTAGACAAACCCCACTAGCGCGTACAGTATTTAGACGAACCCGACAGCGTACAGTATTTAGACACCTTCAGTGTCCATCTTGACCAAAATGGTTGGTCAACACCGTACCAGTGTGTTGTAGGACCATCAGGGGACAGGTCAGATGTCGACAATGCACATCTCTGGTGATGTGCCATGGTGTAGACCACACCGTGTGACTGTGTGACTCCGTGGTGACTGCGCTCACTCGGGGACGTAAAAGTTCCGAGAGGCTGGAGGTTTCCGACTGCCTCCTGCAGAAGTGGACATATGGCTATGTTGATTCTCTCTCGCTTATTATCGCCTGATCAAACAATACTGTCTTGACACAACATGCTTCTCGAAGCCACACGGCAGTCTCCATACGCGTGTCTTCGTTAGCACTGGTCACTGCTCACGTCACCCAACGCAAGGAAGTGGGGGAGCATTCGTAAGTTTGGAGGTGCTGCTGTGACTCTAAAGGCATCATAGCTTGATTACTATTGGCATGGACAGTCGTGAACAACAGTTTCTTCTATTCATGGATTCGTTTAGGAGTATTAGGTTTATTAACCATAATGTGTGATCTATGCTTGAACAGTTACACATTTGTGTTAATGGCTTCATGGATGATGACATTCAAGGCTGTTTCTATTTATTCTGAAAGATGTTTTGTCTGCTTCAGCGACATTGCGATTTGTGTGAAACATTTTGATGCTTTTGCACGATTTTGTTTGGAGTTTATTGCCCAATATGTGTCCTTTGGGAAGAGGACATTTTGCCTGAAGACATTTTGATGAACGACAGAGATAGGACGACATTGAGAATATATTCGTCCAAATCAGTACAATGAACGCTTCTGGAAATTTATAGTAAAGTGGATATTGTGCAGAGGTTTTGTCCACGTCATTCCCTGACAGTGATTGTGTTGACAAGACTTAAGATGTACATTTCGCTATAACTTGGTACTGGTGTTTCTTACACTGGATGATGTTTGGACAGCTTGACGCAGTTATACAATACACAGGTTCTCTACATGGGAAATAATAAGCTGAGAATGTCTAGGATTTAGTTTGTCTATCATCTGGTGTCCACAGTTTCGTGTTTCATACAGAAGACGTATCACCCCAAGTGGATGACATTATGTTGAAGACCTTCTCTTTGCCGTTGTCACCAGATGACAACAAATAAATTGATAAAGGCAGATGGCTACAGCCCTTCTGAAGAGATTTCATGGATGAAAATGGATGTGGGTTTTAGATTCCAAGTGTGAAAGCTTTGTAAATAAAAAGTTCACAGATATGAGGAGGTCCGATATCAAACACAAACTGTCCTCGATTATTATGCCTTTTTTGGAAGTGAAAAGGAAAAATAGTTTTCATAAAATTATTCACTTTTAATTTGTACGCGATTCAAGATTTGGTCACGGATGCATGGATACCTATTGTGTAGGGGATTATCTTGTATACTGTCCTCGTGGAAAATTGGAAGAGGATAATTTGTGAATATATTTGACAAAGATAGATCTTTGTGTGGGGATTTACTGTCCTTGATGGAATGGAATTTTCGGTGTGAATAAGGATTAGCAAACCATGTTTGATTTTTGGAAGAAACCCAAGTTGTATCAAGTCCCACGGAGGAAGTTGTCAGGTAACAGTAACAGTACCACAGTAACTCATTATTTTTTCATGTTGCAAATTATCATGATTGCTATGATCTAAACAATAGGATTGGATTGTAAATTGTTAATGTATTGTTCATATTTATCATGCATAGACAATGCTCATTAGGGCATCTCCGGTTGTCTTCAGCAGGGAGAGGGTTAATCAAAATCGTTACACTACGTACAGGGCATATCCATAAGCCTGCAGCATGGAAGAGGTTAAACATGTTAATCTACTACAAATTGAATTAATTAAATTATCCGATTTTTCATTATTTTCATTTCTATGAAGTATTGGAATGCAGTATTCATTAAACCCCCAGTACTGCTAATACTCATTATTAAATATTACTAATAATATTTTTATAGATAGTATTTAAACAGGATTTTCAATCATAGCTGTAAGCTTATCCAAAGGAACATTATGTACTCAATGCTTCTATATTTCACAAGCTGTACAATGAACCCATTTGAAAATAATCGAGTCCTCAAGGTAAGTTTTGTTCACTAAACCCCATATTAATTTTGAGCTTGAGCATGAAATTGTACTCAAAAGGTTTACTAATTTTTGTGTCTGGTTCAGCTCAATTCTGGGTACCAATTCCTAAGCTGTCTCATCCATTATGAGACCTAATAGTGCTCTGGTACTAACTTTCTGTCCGATTGCTACAATTCTCACGATTCTGGGTACCCATTCATGTCATTCCTTAGACTATGATCGCTTTGTGGATATCATACCTTTATGAAATGGTGCTCAGATCTAGTTCAGTCTATGCCTAGTTCAACCAATTCTAGATAAAGCTTGACTAAAGACTTGACACCTCTTATGCATGTAAACCAACCACTTTACTAACAGGTAATATTTATGTATTTTGTATAGCTGACACCTGCTTATCGGACAATGCAATGGTATGTAACTCAATGGGTCATCTTAAGTGAAGTAGGCCATTATTGAAGGACATTTCTTATCGCCAGGCAGTGAATTACGTGAAGGTTTGATTAATGAATTATAGAATACATTTTACCATATTTTAATAATTCATGAGGTAAAATTGTTTTAGAATATGTTTTTAAATACTTAAAGGTTCTAGGTATTTCTTTCCAGGGTATTTATCCATTTGATTTATCTGTGGCATTTATATAATGAGATAACGTACAACATTTCAAGAAGGTTTTGTGCTTGCGCCACACGTATGTAATAATGTTAGTTAATGTGTTTATTACAAATCCACCATAAAAGTGTGAAAAAACTTTTGTTATTTTGATTGCAAATATTCCAGAGTGCCGATCCACAGAACAGTGCTAATGCAATGAGAGTCTTAACTTGCTTTCCATAGTTAGTGCTATGACAGTTCTGTGGAACAAAACCCAGGAATCTAATTGGACATGACACATTCGATGTTGTTGATTTCCTCTTGCCCTAAACTGACAAGTCATTATGTATAAGTGAAGAAATCTTGAAAGCAGCTCTAAACCCCAAATTAAAAATAAAAAAACGAACAAAAGCAAAATATACCTTGCTATGTACTTTAATTCCAATCATCACAGTCATAATCATGTCTAATAATTAGAGAATAACCCATTCGATACGAGTGATTACGGAAAATACGAGTGAAATTAATGTTTCAGCGAGGAACTTTGAACATGAATTGACGAGGGACATATTTTCCGTAACCACTCGTATCGAATGGGTTATTCTAATTATTCAATATAACGGTAATCATTTTAATGTAATAAACCATTGGAAACTGCTGACAAACAGCTTCATCGAGAGGGCGAACTAGCAGTCGAAAACGTGTACATTTCACCTAAGCACAAGAAACAGAAAAAGACGTAATCAACACTGTTGATTATCAAATCGTTATTACACAGTAGATATCCACCACGTATATTGAATAATAGAATGTATAGTTGCTACTGTAGTGTAAGCTGGGCACTAGTATGTTTGTACTATACCAGCTTGTTATTGCACTATTGTTAATATCAAACAGGTAATACTCTGGGACCAGTATGTAATACGTATTGATATTAAATAGCACAATATGGCCGCTGAAAGGTGTCGGCCAATAACTTGAGTGCTAGCCTTTGATACATGACTCAGTTGATAGGAGAATATAACAGCCCCGTTCAGGGCTAGACACAATGAAAATGACATGCCACTTCCGAAAATAGATGTATTGGACAATAGAGCCAATTCCCATGAGCTAATTCCCAGAAATCCCTCGATTTATCATCTAAAAGAATATCAGGAATGGAAGTTATGGTAAGGAGATAAAAATCAGTCTAGATTCTCAGACTTGTCAACCTATATATTGTACTCTTATGAGTAGGATACTGTTATGAGAAGGGTACTGTGATGAGTAGGATACTGTTATGAGTAGGATACTGTTATGAGTAGGATACTGCTATGAGTAGGGTACTGTTATGAGTAGGGTACTATTATGAGTAGGGTACTGTTATGAGTAGGAACTGTTATGATTAGGATACTGCTATGAGTAGGTATTGTTATGAGTAGGATACTGCTATGAGTAGGTACTGTTATGAGTAGGGTACTGTTATGAGTAGGATACTCATGATACTTGTTGGTTCTAGTGAGAGTATGGTACTTATGGTGACTATTGGCTATAAGATACTTATTGTTAAGTTGGAAGTTAAGGCAGCCTATTTCATTGATTGCCTGGTGGGTATTGGGTCCGATGAGGAGATATTCTGGAGGAGTTATGGGTATGACATATCACACACACACACAGGCTGACATAATCCCCTTGTTATTCTGACACTAGAGTGTCATCCAATAGCAATATGTGGGTTGATTGGCTAGCATACCTTACTGGCTTAGAAGGTTCCAGTGGACTTTGATACCGACTTTTGACTTGGCTGTCAAAGGCAAATCTATCATAACTAAGATCAGCTTTTTTCTTCTATTTTACATGGATATGTCTCTAAGGTTAAGTGTTTTGTGATTGATTGTGTGTGACTGGGGCACAACCTTTCCCTATAGATATATCCACATATATTGATCTGGGCGGGTGGTAGCGCAGTGGTAGAACAGTTGGACTTCGGAGCCAAAAGTTCCAGATTCAAATCCTGTCCCTTTCTGACGCGATATTGATAGGATGCGATGTTTGTAGAGTGGAAATGCAGTTATCATCCTTGGTCTTGTCAGTACCAGCCGGTGCTCGCAGGTTTACTGCAACATTCAGCGCTACGGATGTTGCGGGTTTCCTCCTGCCCTAAACTGACAAGTCGTGATATAAGTGAAAGAATCTTAAAAGCGACTTAAAACCCCAATACAAAAATTACATAAAATAAAACATATATTGATCTTATTTTTCTTATTATTATTTAGACATGTGTACATGTACATACTGCAGTTACTGACTCAACCTTTGTACTGTCACCTTCTCACCCAGAAGATAAGTGCATACATTTGGTTACAAACTTGAACTCTGGGCTATTCACACCAGTGAGCGAACACTCCCACCACTGGGCTAAGTCCATACCTGTCGTCTCTGGGGGAGTCGGCATGTCTAAAGGACTCTGATTGTATGTATGTCTTCCTGGTGATTGAAGACGTTTATTGTAGGAGATCTAGCTATGGAGAACATTGTTTGTGTCGTAGGGTTTACACAGATAGATCCTTATTGTTCATACAGTGGACATCTACTTGACTTTATTAAATCGGAATACCTTTGTTTTGATCATTGAGCGAATTCAATATCCACTTGTTTTGATCAATTAGTGAATTCAAAATACATTTGTGTTGACCTTCAGGCAAGTGGACGTAGACCTGTTTAACCTTCACATTCCATATGGAAATTTACCATTTTTGTAATGTTGAGACAAAGTGTTTGACATTTTATGATTTGTACCATGTTGAAGGTGAATTCAGTTATTAAATCATAATATTGTCCAGGTGGGCTTCTTAACCAGTTTAAGAGTTGTTACGAATGTTGTTAATCCAAATATCACTATTGGGTTATGGATTAAAGCTTAGTGTCACAACTAATTAAAGACAACCTGTTTGACCCCAGAAAGCTAGTTTCTATACCTCATCTAGTGTCAATGTTAATTGACGGTTAACTGATACAGGGTACCTATGGTATTAGGTATATGATAACTGATACAAGACATATCTGATGTTTTGTACTAGTAAATTAACCCTCTCCCTGCTGGATTAGGCACAGACACAGTTCTTTAGGGCATCTCTGGCTGCCTGCAGCATGAAGAGGGTTAATATAGGATACAACTGGTTCAGGGTGATCAAGACTAAGTTGTCAACAATGGTATTCGTTATGTTCAATGCTTGTCTCTATTTTTCAAAATTTGTTGACATCATATTCATATATGCTTGTATCTATTTTTCTGATGTGAATTGTTTTGAAACTTTGCCATACATGTATTTCCTTATGTCTTTCCCTATAAGCTCGTCTACATTTTAGTCATCAAAAACAATTTAGAAAAATTCTAATATTCGAATCAACTGCTAATTATTGAGATGACTTTCCAATTTACCATAAGATTGCAGCGTTGGCTATGTTTGGTGTTCGTAGTCCTGGGTGTGTGACAGGTACCCTTAAAAGCCAGCATGACATTAACTGTGGCCTACTATTGGTCTGATGCTGGAGGTAAGGAGTGTGTGTACACATTGAAACACTACGGCCAGTTTGCCAGTTTGGATTCGGGGACACTGGAACGTGTCTGTTGCTTGATGGAGGGAATATGGAACCATGAAAGCTGATAGTGACCATGGGATCAAATGGGTAGGTTTGTTTTTGTGCTGGGAAGGGGAGGGGACAATTAATGAGTTTGAGGGTATAATCTCCCAGTTTTGATGATCATTCTGTACACTCACTCACTATTCCATACAACAACCATTGTCCTAGTAGGACAAGAATGATGAGTGGTGTAGTATCTATTTTCGATCATTTGATGTTCTAGAGTTGTTTCTGAAGGTCAGCCGATATCAAAGGGAGATAATTTGAAGGTAGATTAGGGCATTATCATACAGAAAGTTCACAGGTGTAATTAAAAGTGTCTCAACCAATTATCCTGGTGTATAATTAGAAAACCAGTTTGGATGTGGATATTCTGGGCAGGACTTTCTACAAATAACTAATTTGATAGTGTAACCAAGACAGCACGTGGGTTCACATAGTAATTTATTCTTCTGCATACCGGTACCGGATTAATCACCATACATCCTAGGGTATCTCCAATTGCCTCCAGCTGGAAGGAGGTTAATAAAGAACATGGATTAAAAAAGAAAAGATCTATAACATGAGCTATATGAAGAAGAGGTACAATTACATACTGGTACAAAAGATATGAATTGTGACATCAAGTTAAGGATTTAATGTTGTCATCTTGGTTTGGTTCTAGCACAAGGTTTACAAATGAACAAATGATGTTACCATGGTAACAGTAAAACAGAAGACAAATGGGACTGTTATGAGCAAGCCGGTGACTTTGATTTTATTGAACCAAACCTTCCCATATACCAGATTCGTATATTGAAGAAATCTTCAGAAAAACATCCCAGCAATATATAATGATCCATTTAATCCCCAAACTGTCAAGCAAAAATTACACATGATTAAATTCAACTCATATAATAATATATAATAATATAATAATAATACCGAAACGCTCATCTTTTGATAAATTAACAATACCATCATGATAAGTATTTAATTTCCTACTGAAGGGTGTTATTTACCAAATCGGATACCGCGGGACACAATGCGTGAGGATAACATTGTATTGTCCGAATTCCACCATTACCCAGCAGCCACCATTCTTACCCCGCCTATTAATCTGTAGACTGCCACCTTCACGGGACAACTTGTCTGTTTGCTAGATCCGGGGCTGTCCAAGTCTTATCATATTGCCACTACCTCTGATAGGATGGATTGATTCCGCAGCCTAGAGTGTCAGTCCTGGGTGTTGCGGTCCGGTCCCACTTGTAGGCTGGTAAAAAGGCTATGCAGATTGATAACATACACCAAGTCCCTGTGAGGTATTGACGAGGGTGTTGTCGATAATCTGATGACTTTTTGTCAAAGTTACATTAAGGCTTTCTCTGATATGAGTCCCCCCCATTCCTGGATATGGTTTCATCATGTTCAACTTTAAAAGGCATACGTTTTCTATTTCTGTTTCAATGTTGGATTTAAATTTTAATACATAATTGTTAGTGTTGAAGGTAACCCATATCTTCACCAGTGTCTGTTTTTATTATAACTCGGGTATCTTAGTTATCTGTCTACATTTTATTTTACTGCTGTCTGCATCATTTCTCTTTGAAGCATTCAAAATTGTCATGCATTGTAGATTTAATGATGGCAGACAAGTTAGTGAATGTAATCACATATTTGAGTCTATGTTGATATCAATCTTTTTGACATGGATACCATCCCTGGGGAAACGTGTAACACTCGGGTGATAAATTAACCCCTTGTTAGTTGCGCCTAAGTATGCAGGGGTCATCTCCAAAGCAAAAGGGAGCATTTATCTTGGGTGAACAGTGCGTGTCTGGAGAAGCCTCTTATGACATAATCCAGTGGATTTAGAGTAGCTTAAGTCAGCAGCACAGATATGTTTCTCCAGTGAGATTCTGAAATGTTGTTGCTAATCGTTGTCATTTCACACATGATGTTATAATGAGATAATAGTTTGTGTGTGTGAGTGTGTGTGTAAATTGAGACTATAGCTTGACTTCATATGTCAAATTTCAAAATGAATTTAGAGATTACTTGAGGTATTGACAAAAAGCCTTTTCAAAGTATGTGTGTCCACTTTGCCAATCAAGTCTTCAGGTGGAATACACATTAAAGTGTTGTAACGAGAACATGGTTGTGGCATTTCTTATTTACAATGTTGCACTGGATCCAAATAAGAACTTGCTGTTAATGTGGTTAATGTATAGAATCATCTTGAATTGTATCTGAAAATAGATTGCTAGCTAGTTTTCAAATAAGTGAAATATATGTGTGTGTGTATATAGGTGGCTTCACTATTCTTTATTCCTAATTCATTTTTAAGTATAAATCATTCTTAATTCAATTTATTTTATTAGATTTATACGATGACTATGAATCAAATTGGGCTCACATAGTAACCCTGTCACATCTCCAATAAACAAAAACAAAATTTAATTTCCTTGATGGTTCTTATGAAAAGAATAGGACTCAAAAAGAAACCCTGTCACATTCCAAATCCATCTGCAGAGTGCAGAGCAATTACCATTGTGATTTTAGGAACAAGGACTTAATAAGCTAGCATATATGATAGAATCTGGCTTTCAAGGATCATCCCATTCAAACTCCTCTACCAGTTTGATGCATTGTATTTTGCCACTCATTGAAAGGTGCATTATGTGAAAAAGGGACACATGCCTGTTGAACATAACCCAATTTAGATTGGATTTGTAGGTGGCTCTTTGACCAGCAAAACTTTCTTGCTAGTAACAGTGACCTTTACGTGTATGTAACAATGAATTCTGAATTCTGGGCGAATTTTCTGTGTATTATTTCCATGGGCAAGTATGTCAATGTGAAGTCGGCAGAATATGTACGTGTTTACTGGCTTGGACAGACTGGACAAACATGGTGGACTATAACAAGAAACTTGTAGCTTCACTTTCTTTTGATGAACTACTTCTACGTTTTGTCAAAGTCTCAGCATTGTTTACTGTCTATAAGGTTGAAGAACACCCACAAGTAGAGTACTGTGTAATCCTAAACCTCCCTATTGAAAAGATTCTAAAGGAAGATATTGTTGACCAACATATACAGTTGCTTTTGTTATGTATACGTGTATATTTTGTTTGACTGAAAAGATGAGTCGATATTTAAACCAATATTTTGGGTTAATTCAAATCAGTTTGAATATTGCTGGCTTATTATCAGGTTGTCATCAATCCATGTAATATTATTTTATGACTTAAAGTAAATAAGTTACATGACATTACTTCTAAGATGGATAAGCATGTCCTAGTTGTCTGTGGTATGAGTTAAATCAATGGTAGAGTGTGGGGAAAAAGGCCTCTAGCCTCTGGCATCATGGTTTATTTCAATTTCCTATGGGCCACATTTGACATGTAATGTTCTTACAACAAACAGATTACACACGCCAATTTTTAAGGAATTTCAATTGAGACATGTGATCCAGGCATTCTGTAGGGGCTTGAATCTGTATTCTATGGATAACCTTATGAGCCGGTTTGGTAAAATACTTTTCTCAAAATTGTAGCCTGTTTCCTATTACTAATTGAAAGATAAGGTATCGGAGTAGGTTATGGTTTTAACATGTCTAAAACAGTTGGTGTGGAACATGGGTTGTTATTTTTCTGACCTAACCATGATAGTTAATAAAGCACCATTATGCAATTCAGCATAAGATAGCACGTGTGGTTGCATGTTGGTTTGGGTTCAAATCCTGTTCTGGGATAGTAGGAGTTTCTCTGCAATGGCTGATAGTTTCATGTTTTGGATATGATCAGATAAAGTATTTATCATCATTATTTTACCTCTACCAGTCATGGTTTGTGGGTCTTACATTAACACAGTTGTTGTAGGTTTTCATCCCACTGTGAACAGGTTGTTCCAATATTGTAGAAATACAGTGGGAAATGAAATAAGACTTGAACTCCCTCACCCCATAGGTTCAAGATAACCAGTTCCAATATTTACAGATTTCAGTCTTGATTCATTATTAGGCATTTAAATTAATGGAATTAAAAGCAGTCATATGAATTTTCTTTGTGGTTTTGATTCAGATTACCAAAATGAAATGGTGACACTGTTATTGCTATATCAGACAGGAATGCAGTCTTGACCATTGCCTTTCGGCACTGGGGGTATTAACATACATTTCAGAACCTGCCAATGCCTCTGGATTAAAGTTGGACAGTGGTCTTAGTGTAGGGTAAGGCTGGGGGATTCTAGTCTTACTCTAGGGTCAGCAGAACAGAGGGCCTGAATGAAAACTTCCAAGGAGTTTCTTCACCTTTTCACCCCCTCTTTGAAGTGGCTGGGACCCTCTTAGGCTCCCTTATTGTAGGAAATGAGGGCCAGGGATTTTTGTCATGTTTATCAATGTTAAGAGTTTCGTACCTCGCAGAGTGGTCGTCAAGGGTATGAAGGAAGGCGCTATGTGACACGTGAATGACTGAGATAAAGATTGTGGATTAGGGATTAGTGACAAAAATATCTCTTGGAATTTGTGAAAATGTACTGATATGCTCAGAAAGTTCTTGCTCGGTATTTCTTAATTAGATTGGAAACATTGATAGTGTCATTTTTTATCCAATCCAATGTAAAGATTCAGTCATGGAATGTTTGGGTAAATACTGCATACAGTAGGTTGAATTGAATCAATGCACGTTCAAAATAAATACGAAAAATATCTTTAAATATATATTTTAAAATCATAGCAAATTTCTATTACATGTATTCCTAAAGACACTGTTAATTATTTTTTTCTGAGTTGTTTTTTTCTATTATGATTTTCGTGATAATTAATTTCTGTTTGTTTTTTCTTATGCTAATTTTATTGCTATTTGTTTAATGATGTACATGTTTCGCTTCAGGTCCAAAATAAATATACAATTTGATTTGATAAACATTTAAAAAAAATCTAGTTACTTATAAATGGTGTTTTTTTCCACATTTCAGGGCAGACGATGGCAGGATTATTTGTGCGGAAATGTCCGTGTCTGCGACCGCAGATCGACGAAGACGTTCGCGTGTTGGATTACCGTCACTGTAGTCTCAAGGACGTACCTGGAGAAGTCTTTAACTTCGAGAGAACATTGGAGGAATTGTATGCAGACTCCAACCAGATCAGGGATTTGCCACGCGTAAGTTGTTTCCACCATAGTACAACAACAAACATGGAAGCCAATACCTATTTTGTGTGTGTGGTGTATGTGTGTGTATGTGTGTGTGTGTGTGTGTGTGGTGTGTGTGTGTGTGTGTGTGTGTGTGTGTGTGTGTGTGTGTGCGCGCGCACGCGCGCGATGTTTCAGGAAATTGTATTCAAGAAATGTTTGAGGGTGTCAGTTTCTTGTTGTTTTTTGTTTGTTTTTACCCTGACATTTCTTATTTGGAAATAGATGTAAAATTACATATCATTTATGGATAAATAATTACAATGCATTTTTCATTTCTATCGTAAATGCAATTCAACTTATTGATATCTTGACTCTAGTTGCAATATGCTAGTAATTGAGTTTTCTTTGGATCACTATAATCCTCCTGAATGGCTGTGGTTTGTGGTCAAATGGAGAACGGCACACATTGATTAAACAACAAACACATAAATCCACAACTACAAGGTCATGTAGACTTTAATCAGCCATGTCGCTCTATTCGCAACCATTTTTTTTCTCTGTCTGTGCGTAGAAAGCCGAACCATCAAATGGTCAAACCATATACCTCCATTCTACTTTATTGAATTCCCATAGGTAGTTTTATGCCTGATTACCTGCAATCGCTCCATTCATATTCGTCACAGATACCACTAGGATTGATTTCATGGCTTTTGCGAAACGGTCTGTGCGCCCAGACTTGGGAACGTCATTGTGCCCCCACTTTCGTGAACCATTGCCAGATATACACAAACAAATCACTGGGAATGCATGTGTAAGTCTTGTATCTTCGCAGTGAATAGGTAGACCCTACAGTGAATAGATAGACCCTACAGTGAATAGGAAGACCCTCGGACCGAGGAGGGACTGACTGTTAGGACTGAGGAGGGACTGACTGAGTTTCTCACGAGGGTGGCAGTGACCCCCCATATTGACTTATGCAGAGGTCACCCCCCTTATCTTGAACAGGTCGCTGTGTATTGCAACGTGACTACAGCTCGGATCTTACCTGGGTATAACAACCAAAGTGTACTCAGAATTGTGTGTTTCAAAAACTATTACATGATATAACATGAAGGTTTTTGTAGGCATTTTCAGCCAAGGGCATTGTATTTGGATACCGAATTTGTTTAAATATTTATTGAAGTAAAGTTAGCTAGCATTGATTGCTTAAATGTATTTAAGGACATTGTATTTGAATACCGAATTTGTTGCTGAGATTTATTGAAGTAAAGTTAGCTAGCATTGCTTAAATGTTATCGGAATCAAGATTACATTTTTACAAGTTTACAACAATAATATTTTATAATCTATGGAACAATTATTTGATCAACTAATGATTTGTGTATATACCATAATTAAACTGAAATAATTACAATACCATTACATATCTGAAATCTTTTCAATGTAAAGTTTGTGAAAGCCAATTCTCTGGCTGAGCCAATATTAGTAGTTTGATATTTTATATTTATAAATTGTACTTCACACTTGCACTAAAGATGTTTACATGGATCCACTTCCATCTAGACTGCTAAATCTATTTTCTAGTGATGCAAAGTAATGGTTGTCATATGATTTGGAATTCCTTTGATCTCGTGTGCAAAGAAGACCCAGGGGTGATGGCCATTTCAAGAAATGCCCCAAACAATATAAAATCTGATGAGATAATTGGTCAAACCATCCTTATATATCTGTGAGAAGATATCTTTATCTGTGAGAATTTGTCCCAATGGACACAAATTGCTGCTAAAAGCTCTCGCAAAGTTGGTGACCATCTTGAAATTCTTCATCTGATTGTTGTGTTGTCTGTCTTCACCAAGTACTAGGAATGCCCTGTAGTTCAGATGTTATCAGTTGTGCCTCGTTGTGGTAGGCTCCTGGAGCCATTTAACTTTGAACATCTTTGAAACATTTAGCTTTTCCACTCAGCCGGATCGAGCTAACGACCCAAAGATATCCTTCCTTTTTAAAACAATTTCTGCTTCGTTGACCATGAGGTGTAACAAATATATCATCTCACACTTGTCCTGATGTTATCTTTTGACAATCATATTCAAAATCCCAGATAGATTGACTGATAAGTTGAAACATATTTTGAAATTATGAAACATATTTTTTAGCCTGAAAAGAGTTTTCTAAAGCAGTCTTATTTCAACTTTGATTTACAAGTTCACTATTTGTGAAAGGTGACATATTTAGCATACCTAGAACACATTTAAATGAGTGCATGATGAAAGTGACATGACATTTCAAGTGCAAAATCATATATTTTTCAAACTGCTTAGAAATCGAAATTAATGGCAACAATTATATTGAAATTATTACTTAAATGTTATTATTACAACTCATAAAATATTACCCGGTAATACATTATGACATGTATTTATTACTATAAACATGATAATGCTGTCTTATGAATTACCAGTTTGACATCTTTTCCACAAACATGAGAGATAGAATGACATGTTTATTGGCTTTGTATGCATATACATTCATGCACGGATGTAGAAAATCTATTAAAAAAATCTTGGAATGCATTGAAATATGATATGGCAGCCATGTTGAAAACGCACCCTGGTGCTATTGTTATTCAACCATTGTAAATAAATCTCTCAACTAATGGAACACCAGATATATCAACATGACACAATATCTGCCATTTTACTCTCTGAAAGTTATTGACCTTGTTATGACCTTGAACTGACCTTGAACTGAATTTGTACATTTCTTATCAACTTTCAAAACTTTTAAAGACCTCAATTACCACAATGTAATGAATTCATAAAATGTGAATAATAGTACCAAGTAGGCTGGCTATATATCGATATGAAGCCTTTCACAAGTTTCAGACTTGTTCACTGTATTTACAAGTTTTAATGTATCTTTTAGTTCAAAACTTTTAAAGTCGCAAGTACACAGATCTCAATTAACACATTCCTAAAATTTAAATAAAAGTATGTAGTGGGTTATGTATTGATATGAAGCCTTTGACTAATTTCAGACTTTGCATTCACTGTATTTAAATGTTTAAATGTATCTTTTAGTTCTACGTAATTTCCCATCAGAGTTTTGTTTAAATTTTAAAATAAAATGTATTGAAGTTATAATCCTGACAATTAATATATTAAAAAGCACATATTTTAACAAATATTTTGTTTTTGTTTGTATATCCGGTTATTTTACAAACTTGTCATTTCTCTTGATTTAGACTTATGTGCTATATTGAAAATAACCAGCCTGGCTAGTGTCGAACTGTCATGACATGAGTTCTATTCTGGAATTAAAGGTAGTCTCTATTCATCAGATCCTGATTCCACTGTCGAGTGTTTATACAGAAATAAATACCACGTGTATACGTAGACCACTTTGCTGTAACACTGGCTAGTTTCGATCGGCCATCATGTGTATATTTGACCATCAGATTGATCTGTAAAAATAGACTCGGTTATGGGCAAAAACCGAAGCTAAGTACATTTTGAGCATGATTCCTGGCTATGCTATGTTGACACAAATACGGTGTAAATGTTTGCGTTTATTTAATTTTTTTATGAAAAGATGTTATAATATACACTTTCAGGGCATTAGCGAAAGTCTGTGAAGGAAAATGGACGTCTTTGAGATTATATTTGACACATTGATAATTATGAATTATTTATGTTGTTTGGATAAGAAAACAAGTCATATTATTGACAGATTGTTTGAATGATTATAGGATTTGTTTGAATTAATTAATGACAGAATTAATTATATTAATTATGCAACCAACTAGGTATTGAAATACGAAGCATTTTGAATAATACTGTATATCCATAATTTATTAGGCTTTGATAAATTAATATGTATCAATGAAATATCTACAGCTGTCATTGTAAATTTGTTTTGGGGCATAATTATTAATATATTATTATCCCTGTTTTATTTGAATTTAAATAAAATCTGATATGATCAATTAACCTATTAAAATATATAAAAAATTGAATATTCATTTACAAGTGTTTGAAATTTTTTTATTTTGTTTGTTTAAATGCAAATTGAACCTGTTAGATTTTTCTTATTGGTACACACTTTCATATTGTCTCATTGATAACAAATTTTGAGAAATATCATCATGATATTGGCAAATCGTACAAACTCTTCTCAGAATCTTTTCATAATGGCAATGTATGTGATGCACTACCGGTATGTATATTTCACATGTGTGATGCAAAATTTCACATGCATCTTGTACTAATTCACATGTGTGATGTAGATTTCACATGCATGATGTAGTATGTATATATTTAACATGCATGATGTACTATTTTCCACACACAGGAGCTGTTCTATTGCCATGGACTACGTAAGTTGACGATCAGTGACAATGAAATCAAGAGTATTCCCCCAGCCATCTCCAGTCTGGCCAGCCTCCAGGAATTGGACTTTAGTAAAAACGGTAAGAACACTGATTCCAGAGTCAACATTAAAATAAAATATTAATTATTAAGTCAACGCTGACTACATCAGCATTGACCATAACAAAGACTTCATTAACCTCCTTCTTGCTAGAGGCAACTGAAGATCCCCAGTGATTTAGATATGTCCAGGGTAAAGAGACATTAAAAAGTGAACAGAATCAAGACCGAGTTAATTTTTATTTGAACAAACTTGCTTACAGACAACACACAGAAAAACTAATAGCTACTTGATGTCCATATCTTGTTTTAGTTAATGACAAATCGGAAATTCGTTCTCTACCTGCATCGAACGAACTCCAATATGTATGAACTGATTCAATGACGGACAGCCGAGTCGGTCATCGATTTGCATAGACTTGCATTGTGCTTATGCATGTTGAAGGCATTCATCAATTAATATCGGTGAATAATTGAATAGCCATGTCAGTGGACATCTTACTTAGTAATTAGACTGTGTTTGATAACATCTTGATGGACAGACTGCTTGTGTTTCTTTGTCCCACGGGATTCTGTATGGAGATTTGATTTGAAGACGATTACAATCAATACATACATTAAACAGGGACGAGCAAAGAAGGCGAAGATTACATGTCTGTTAGTTGAATGTAGTTGCCAATTTTGGATATAACTTCTAAGTTATTGCAATGAAGATTATTTGAAAAATATACATTGTCTTTGAAGAAAAAAATGGAATAGTGTAAAATAATCTTTCAGCCATTTTATACCTCTGCCTAAAAAATAACAATTTTGACTGTGCAGTTTTATTTTAAATCCTATCAAATTCCTTTCTAATTGCATTTTACAATTAAAGTATTTTATTATTTAACCTTCATGTTAATGCTATCACTCAGCATATACAAGGAAAGGTTTAATCTGTAGTTGTAATAACCCAGACGTATTGTTCTCTAAGTAAGTAAGCATTGTATATACATATACCCTAGTGTCTATGTTGGCGGTCTGCCCACAATGTTTGTTTAAACCCCTGGCTCGTAAAATCTTAATTCGGATCAATAACAAGCCCATGGCTGATGAAAGATATACAGTTGGCAAAACTTAAGTTTTCTTAACTCGGGAGAGATTAATTTGTGATTTTTCTTTATAGCAAAAGGGCCATCGGGTTGTTGTTGTGGGGCCAGAAATATGCTTAATAATAAAATCACCTTAATGCCACAGAATACATATAACCTTACTGCTTTGAACTTGCGGATGAGATCCATGTTTGTATAGACAGTTAAATTTGGAGCGGATACAGTTAATGAGGTCATGACCCTGAGGAGGCCATTTTAGATTCAGTTATCAATTTTAGTAGCATATCAAATATTATAAATTTATGTAGGAAACTAGGGTAAGAGGTTTCTTTGTATACTTCTATGGACATTATTCAAATGTGATAATTTGGTTATCGACATAAAATATGATAGTTGAATGGTCCAAAATATGCCAATAATAAGGATATGATTATTTGATTAACACTTTTCATGCTGGAGATAATATAGAATAGTGATTTTGTCCTTGGTCTGTCGCTACCAGCCCGGTGCTCACAGGTTTACTGTAACATTCAGTGCTACGGATGTTATGGGTTTCATCTTGCCCTAAACTGAGAAGCCGTGATATAAGTGAAAGAATCTTGAAAGCTGCTCTAAACCCCAAATCAAAAATAAAATAGGAAAGTGATAGTGATTAATTCAGCAGGTAGAGGGTTAATTTAACTTTAAGTTGATTTTTAGATACATTATTTCACCACAAACTTTAATGATTTGTAAGGTATTTCAAATAAAGTTTCATGTATCCATTTCTAGGAACAGTAAATTGCCAGTATTACATCCTGATGTTGACTTTCTTTGTCAGAGAAATCAACGACATCACGATACCATAATTGCAGATTCATCCATTGAGAAAACCACTGGACTCGATATGTTATTGAATGGAGCTTTACACTAGAATTGATATGGTGTGGTTGTCACCAATCAATCGGTGCTCTCAACCTGCTATTCTATTATGTAATAATAGTGATTTATAACATCATTTCATGGGTGTTTGTTCTGGAATAAAGGTAGAAATTGATTGCCAGAACGTATTCCGATGTTTGTGGGCTTTCTATTCCAGGTATTATTGACGTCCCGGACAATATCAAAGGATGCAAGTATCTGAGCTCCATAGAAGCCAGTGTGAACCCGCTGGGGAAGTGAGTAGCTGTTTATTGATATGTCATGTGATATGTCATGTGATATGTTTGACAAGTGTTCATAACATTTCAGAGTCATTGTTCACCGTCTAACTGCAAATGCCATATTGCAAGGTGATTTTTGGTTAATTTATTAGGTGATAGTTTGTAAATGACTTTTTAGATTCATTGATGTTTAGGATTGAGAATAGACAATTCAGGAGTGTAACTATGGTTATATTAATGTGTATTCGTCAGTACTGCAAGTTGGCTATGTTAATGTTTTGTTTAAAATACACAATTGGATAGGAGATTGTTGTGGATTTGTACGTGTATCTGTGTATGGACAGCTACATGCCTGTAATTGATGCGTTAATTTCATAGGAAGACCATTATTTACTTCCATCCTTAAGATTTACCTTTGATCACTCCTAGCAACGACATATTAACTACCTAGCAACAGCCTTGTGACAATCTAGCATTAATCTAGCAACTACCTAGCAACATTAACCACCAGTATCAAATTGGTTCAGTTGCCATTCAGCGACCCACTGTTTACCCATCCTAGTATCCTCACTATCCATGTTGCCATGGTTACGTCCACTGTAATATTTGAATTTAATTTGGTGTTCACGTAAATCTGTGAAATATACACAATACACCAGCTAAGACATTACATCAGATGGGGGTACTAACACATCAAATCTATTGCTATGTTTAACCCTCTCCCAGCTGGATTATGCACAGACACAGCTATCCAGAGCATCTCTGGTTGCCTTCAGCATGGGTAGGGTTGATGCTGAAGAAAATAATTTAATCTCCCCGTTCTACTGATCTAATTGATCGTAATTAAATAAAAATGATACCATAAAAATCTATTATTTGTTTAATGATGAAGAAAATCATTTATATCTTTGTCATACTGCCGTGATAGATTGTAGTTAACGTAAATCTGCCAAGAAGAGCGAAAACTTCAGGTAATGTTATCAGTAATTAGCTCATTGGGTCCCGCAATATCTATTCATATCAGATGATGTACGCAGGTGAACGGTCTCCTCAGATTGCCCAGGGAATGGATTACCTTGCCTGCACCCACAATGCTTATCCTCTTTGTATTAAATAGACCTGATAGGGAAGAAACACTAGATGAAAATTGCATTAAGGACACAAGGTCTACGATGACGTATACCGGGGTGTTTTTTTACGTCCACACGAGCTCAGCAGTGTTGTCAGTTTATTGAATTGAGGTTACTATGAATCTCCTTTCTTGGCTGGGAGACCGGCTCTTAAGTAGACAGATTCTCTTTTCATAAGACAATAGAACGCATTAAAGGGTCGATGCCTGTTAATAATGAGATGCATGGAGAGAAAGCTTAATGCATTAGCTGCAAGTCGTGCTGTACTCGAAACAATGAGAATACTTTTAGCTCAGATAAATCCTGTTAGTATATTTTATTGTAAAATATTCAGTTGTTGAGAAGATTAGAAAGGATTTATCACATTGACTCCAATAGTCAATAGGGGAAAATGAAAGTACATTGATAGTGGGAAAATGTTCACTCTCATCAAGTACAAGAACTGTCCATATAAATGTTTTTGATTAGCATTTGTTCTGTAGGTGTATGTCTGAAAATATCCTACAATGTTTTCATTCCGTTCAAGTGTTATGAATATCTATCCTGAGGAATTGGCGTTTTTCCGGGGTTTTTTCTTCTGTTATTACGCCTTTAAGGTATAGAATGAGCACCTTTGCACTGCAAGTCAATAGCGTCAAATGAATGTATGTCAACACATTTAAATGTACTTCTCCTCTAGGCATTCTGAAAATGAGTTCTCCCTGTGACCTGTGACATTGTCAATAGCGAAAGTCACTTGCTAAGCAAACACAATGAAGATTTTCAACCAGGACTCCTAATGCTCACATTCAGGGACAAATCTCTCAGCAACATTGGAACATTTTTCTAGATTCTTTATCCAGCATGGGAATTAGTCCTATTTGTTATAAAAATAATAATTTGTAAATGTCTAAAAAAAAATTGTTTAATCCTTTATGCAGTTTATTTTATGCTGCCATCAATTACAATGTATAATAATAATAATAATAATAATAATAATAATAATAATAAACAGTCAAATTACCTGGAATCACTCTAAATTTGTTCATTACAAGTTAGATATATGGACATTTTAAATTTAACAATTTGTCAATTTACCAATTGAGCTTCAGACTTTTTGATTGTGTGATCAGGATATGGCAGCCATATTGTTTTCGTATTGAGTAAGAAACTATTAATATTTACAGAGAGGATTTAGGTAGAAAACAGAAGGAAGCATAACTTTGGTTTACTTCATGGGAGCCTTTAATCTACCTGTTCCCTACAGCAATACATGCATTATGTTATGGAAATCTGCCAAATAGACTTATCCATTGTGTATCCAGAATGTATCATTTTTCTTTGACTCTAAATCATGTCCACAGTTCTCAGTTTACTCGTATTTCTAGTATTTTGGTTTTACAAATATGAATTCTTGAGATGCTTGAGCATTGGTAATTGTATCATGTTTTTCTACGGTTATGAACCAATAGTCATGTTTCTATAGTGAAGTGCAGGTGTCTGGTTATTACCATACTGTAGTTTACAAAGAGTTGCTGCAGGTTCTTCTCCCACCATACACACAACACTACAAGATCACTGAAATAATGTGACAAAACTTGTTAGGCCCCCAAATCAGCTGCTCAGTTTATTTTAACGATAACAATACTGTCTACATCAATGTCTTTATGACTTGCTCACAGATTCTACCGTAGTTATAATTTATATAACTTTGAAAGAAAATTTATATTTGATTTTCTCTAATAACATAAATGTGCAGCTGCAGGAATTTGTCGGGATCTTGATTCCACTGCAAGAAGGTGTCAGTAGCTTGATTCCACTGCAAGAATGTGTCAGTAGCTTGATTCCACTGCAAGAAGGTGTCAGTAGCTTGATTCCACTGCAAGAAGGTGTCAGTAGCTTGATTTCGCTGAGGAAGGTGTCAATAGCTTGATTCCACTTCAGGAATATGTCAATAGCTTGATTCCACTGCAGGAATATGTTGATTCCCCTGCAGGAATATGTCAGCTTGATTCTTCTGCAGGAATGTGTCAATAACTTGATTTGTCACAAGAATGTGTCAATATCTTGATTGTACTATAGGAATGGGTAAATTCCACTGCAGGAATATGTCAGTAGCTTGATTCTGATGCAGAAATGTGTCAATAGCTTGATTCCGTTGCAAGAATGTGTCGGTATCTTGATTCCACTGCAGGAATGTGTCAGTATCTTGATTCCATTGCAGGAATGTGTCAGTATCTTGATTCCATTGCAGGAATGTGTCAGTATCTTGATTCCACTGCAGAAATGTGTCAGTAGCTTGATTCCACTGCACACTTGTCAATTCGTTAGCAGTCACTGGAGCATTCCATTATACCTAGAAAAAAATTATTTAAATTAACATAACAATGCCTTGAATTTATTACTCTAGTAATGACCTCCGTTTTAACATTGACTTGTGATGTTGCATTAAAAAGTATAGGTACGATATGTCTCTCAATGGCTGCGAAGTACTTCTAAAATCTGGGTTAAATGTGCTGCAATATGTACAAAATGTACAATCGTACTTTGACAATGAGTGTGCATAGATTTCGCTTTGTCATAGGTGTTGGGTATATGTACACCTACCTGTCAAATCTGGAACATCAGATCGTAGATTTCATTATATGCTTTTGGTTTTCTACTGCAAGTTATTGGTATGGGGGTTGAGATTTTCCTCCTTTTTATTTGTGTGTGTTTTCTTAATGAGTTTTTTCTTCTTTTTAGGAATTAAACATTTTTTGTTAATATAGTGAATATAGTTAAACTGACCTGACGTTATAATGATTGATTGTCAACATTAACTTTCTTTTTCTATTTGCATATGCACCTGATACAGTACAAATATACACAGGGCAGTCACCCACTTTCAGCATGATACAGTTTTATTTGAATTTCTCATAATATTTGATTACTGATGTTGGAACAAATTTATTGTGTAAATGTCAAAATTGTCAAATAAAGAAATAGCTAGAAATTGCCCCATAAAGTTGAGCTTTAAGTGGTACAAGGCCATCCGTATGATTTAAGATATAGGGACATGGTTGAAATTTATAGTTTAATTGAATTTTAATAATACTTTCTCCATGTTGAAGAAATATCTACTCTATAGGGCATCTTATATACTCAACAAAATAAATTAAGGGCTGGCAGATATTTTGTAGTGAAGCTTTCTACCAAATTTCTATCAAACTCAGCTTGAAGAATCTGGTGCCATTATTCTTCCAATGTGTCTGCAAGTTCTTGAAGAGTTCCTAGAGTCTGTAGACGTTTGGAAATTCTTCGATGTTAAAATAATACATGGCCAAATTTATATGGCCAATGAGGCTTCTGGCCCTTAATTAATTTTGTTGAGTATATTTCAGGCATAATCCTAATAACACAATTTAGATATCCCACAAAAGAAATTAAATTTCATAATTTAATCCCAATAAAAATTTAACCCAGGTTCACATCCAACCACAACAGACCCTAATCTGTGTTATGAACCTAAACTAATTAATCTTATAATTAGATGTTAATTTAATTTACTTTTTATTTTATTTTTGAATTGAGGTTTAGACCCACTTTCAAGATTCTTTCACTTTATTGCTGTGCCTTACGACTGTGCGACTTAGGGTAACGTTTGAAGAGGAAGACTTCAAGTCAGTATTCACATTGGTTGTTTCAGGCTCCCTGAGGGATTCACGCAGCTCCCTAATCTAACATCCCTCTTCCTCAACGACACATTTTTGGATTTTTTACCTGGGAGTTTTGGCAGGTAAGGTTGAAACCGATGACATACTGAATACGGTAATGGATGTACAATGGTACACTATTAATTATGAATGTATTAAGAATACAAAAACATCTTGTTGACTGAGTATCTGCTTTAAAATATTACTGAAATAATGTTAAAAACTGTACTTAAACCTCTATTATCCACTCATTTATGATGTTGTGATTTATAGCAAGAAGAGTTACCTCCCATGGCTGTTTTCATGTCATGTCCATTGTAGACAGAGAAGTATTGATGAATATGTTGTTTTTCATATTAATAGCTGGGCTTTTGGTGGGGTTTTTTCTTCAGACTTGTGCACTTGAAGATTTTAGAGATTCGAGAGAATCACCTGAAAACGTTGCCTAACTCCTTCAGTCGACTCATAGAACTTGAACGACTGGACATTGGAAACAATGAATTCACAGATCTGGTCAGTACATCTTTAACAGATTAATCGTAAAACCTATTTAATTTTAATTCATCTAGGAATAAGTCTTGCCATTCTGTACATATATAACACTAGTGTAATGATCAATCCTTCTTCAGTAATAAAATATATGAATATTTTTGTTAATTAATCTTTTCTTTTTCAGCCCGATGTCATTGGAAATCTGACAAGTTTGTTGGAACTGTGGTGTGATAATAATCAAATCAAAAGAGTTACACATGTAAGTATTTCTATGTGTGTCAATGTTGTAAAACCATTAACATTCATTTACTCGTTGGTCACTTTCATGACAGTAAACCATTGTTGGTTTTCATTGTGTTTTCTCTCTCCATATTTTCAGACTATTGGCAAGTTGAATCAGCTCATCTTCATCGATGCCTCCAAAAACTGCATTGAGCTGTTGCCAGGGGAGATAGAAGGCTGCACCTCATTGGCTGATCTCCACCTGACGACAAATAACTTGACGTCTCTCCCAGAATCCATTGGTAAATATCACAACATTCTTCCGGAACCAATTTTGAATTCTAAGACACAGTGATGACAAGGTGTAATGAGTGAAGGCAATAATCCTGGGTATCATTTCTCGTAGCGATCTCTTATACATGGAGATCAGGCACTATGGTCTCATAGTGGATACGAGAGCTTTGAGAAATGATAGCCTGGTTCATCAACGTCACCTGATGATTTCAGGGTTACTGCAATACTATGCACTGCAGGTGTTGCAGGTTTCATCCTGTCGTAAACTAACAAGCCTATATATGAGTGGAATCATTTTAAAATTAAGTATAACTAAGTCCAAATTCGAAAAGATTAAACAGGAAAAGGAAAGAAAAACATAATGGCCTAAGGTTTTCCTGGTTTTGGTAGCATGTTGATTAGCACATTGAACAATGGGTATGAAATATAAGTTTTAATAATAATAACCAACCATTAGTGTGAACAGTAAGTATGAACATTAAATACATGTCTGTGAGGTCATTGAAATAACCTTGCCAGTGGTAATACCGTAATTACCCTAATCATTCGAACCCTCTTAATAGTTCGACCACCTAAATTAATTGCAGATTTTTTTTATTTCCAACCCTAAAAATACCAACATGACCATTTTTTTTTAATTGTTATTTTCTAATTAATCGATCACAATTTTTTTAATACTAATTTTTAAAAAAAAATCCTTTATTTATTTACCATTTCATTTAAACCATATTTGGTACTTCAATTTGCTTGGTTGCCCTAATTATATGAAAACAGATCATTTAATTAATTTTTTTTATAATAATTTGAAGAGCTACAAATTTAATTAAGTTATCCTGTTCGAATTATTAGGGTAATTACAGTACTTCCAAATTGCCTATTGGAAGTAGAATCTGTATATAAATCTATCTTTCTATAGTCTGATAAGGAAACGATTGACATTTCAGGCAACCTGATCAATCTGACAACACTGAAAGTTGATGACAATCAATTGACATCCCTGCCGAAGACACTTGGAGGGTGAGTGACATCACATGACATCAAGAGTAACATTCAGTGTGACATTTAGTGTAACACATGAAGGAAACAAATATTTGAAATATTAAAACTTAAATTAGCATTGTCAATTAAAAAATTTCAAAATGAAATTATTCTATGGAATTAAATACGGAAGAAAATTAAATTAAGGTTGTCATGTCAGGTTGTATTCCGACTTCTAAAATGAACGTCTGTTTCAGGTTGTCTGCCCTTTCTGAGCTGAACGTCAGTGCCAATGATATAGAGGCTCTCCCTGCCAGCATCGGTCTGCTACGCAATCTACGCACATTTTATGCAGACGAGAACTTCCTCGAGTTTCTCCCATCTGATGTAAGTTGAAATAACGGCACAAATAAATTAAACTGCTTTACTAATGAAAATTAGCTTGTTCATATTTTTAGGGTAAATATATATCTCGTCTTCAGCAATTAATTAAGGTCTTACATGGTTTGTATTAATAGGAACATTATGGTATCTTAATGAAAAGAAATCATTTAACTGAAAAAGAACATTTATCCTTTGGACTGAATTGGATTCCTGTAGAGTTGAGTAAATCTCAGGAGAAAAAAAAACAGAAAAAAACATTCTCAACACCCTGAAGAGTATGAAACCAATGATGTATTGTTTCAGATTGGGAGTTGCAATGGGATTACAGTGCTGTCACTACGCAGCAACAAGCTGGTGTACCTGCCGGACGAGATAGGTCGTATCCCGCGTCTCCGAGTGCTGAACTTGAGCGACAACCGTCTTAGTAACCTGCCATTCTCCATCATCAAACTGAAAGAACTACAAGCTCTGTGGCTCACTGAGAATCAGGTACTTTACTGATCGCTAGGGACAGGTGGTAGCGCAGTGGGAGAGGTTCCAGGTTCAAATCCTGCCCTGGGAGTCCGGCATCAATGTTCGTGAAAGTTACCTTTCTGACGCGATATTGATAGGATGCGATGTCTGTAGAGTGGCAATGC
>JAUTBT010061908.1:0-14630 GCA_032361225.1 Lepetodrilus schrolli | reverse complement strand
CACATAAAGACAGATACCTTACAATGGCGGCATTGCCGATCCCGGTTATTTGTGGAGCAGACATTGACGATGATGGTAACGCGAACAGTGCTAAACCCGCTCTTGTAATTGGTGTAGATGAGGCGTTCGTATTTACGGGTACTAAAGATGAGAGTGACTTCCAATGGCGTGAGTTGTCAGGTACATCTGTAGAACTTTTAGAAAAAGACCTTGACTCTATTACCGAAGATATTACAACGGGTATTTTAAGAGCCGCTGACTCTGCCAACACTGTTCAAAAGACAGCGACAGAAGTTGCACTACTTCAAGCGGAAGCGTCTGACCGTGTGTCTGCTATTGCAACAGCTGTAGAGATAGGTATGACAGAAGCGTTGAATATCCTTAGCGCGTTTAACAATGAGAAGCCCGCGAAAGAAGCACTCTTTATCTTGTCCAAAGACTTTAACGCCGCACTTGCCGGAACAGATGGTCAGAGACTATTGTTCGAGTCATATATGCAAGGTACTGTTTCTATTGAGACATACTTACAATCTCTAAGCGATGCAGAACTTATTTCGATGGAGTCTGTGGCTAAAGAGATTGAGAAAATCAAAGCAGACAAGTTTGTACCCGTACCAAAAGTAGCACCTGACGCAGGTGGCGGGGTTGAACCGAAGATGGACAACCGTACAAAAAGTGCGATTAAGGCGGGTGATGAACCTAAGAAAGACAACAAAAACGTCAAGACTAAAAATTAGACTTGACACTTGTACGACAAAGTGATATAATTGTCGTACAAAAACAAATAAGGACATATACATGGCAGGAATTGTAGAACTAAAAACTATGTTGGCGGACAATCCGCAAGCGACAGAAATTATAAATAACATTGAAGCAACTATGACACAGAACACCCAAAAGCTTATGGGTTTAGAAACTACTCTTGGGTCAACACAAGAGCAACTTACTACGGCTATCCAAGCAAGAGACAAAGTTAAAGAAACTATTAAAACAGAACTTGGCATCCAAGACTTTACACCTGACGCTATTAGAGCTAAACTATCAACTTTCGGTAATGAAGAAGCACTTGCGGCACGTGATGCACAGTTCAATGAGCTTAAAGCAAAATCTGCGGGTAAGATTGATGAACTTAACTTACAGCTTCAAGAACAAGCTAAAGGTATGGATCAATATAAACTTAAACTTGCTATCGCACAAACTGACGTTATGGGTCAAACACGTGGCGAGCATGCAACTGAAATGTTGTTACAGTGGATTGCAGAAGATGCAACATTTGATGAAAACAACAACATCATATATAAAGGTAACGGTGGAGAGACACTTTACAATGAGAACTCTAACCCACTTACACTTGAAGACCGTATCAACCAAATCAAAGGTGACGCGTCAAGAGACTTTGTATTTCAAGACCGTTTCTTAAAAGGTGGTGGTGCTCCAACAGAGAAGATCATCCACGGACCATCAGGTTCACAAAATGGTGGCGCGTTCGTACGTTCAAAGATGGACTTTGGTGCTCAAAAAGAGTATCGTGAGAAGTATGGTGAGGAAGCTTACCAAAAACTACCACTCGTATAAGCACTGTGGCGTGCTTGGGCAAGCACTTAATTTGTTGCCCCGCAAAGTAGACGCGAAGCTTTCAACACCGCGTCTGTAGCACTTTGGAACTTAGCCATTGATATTTTTTGTGCTGTCGTGCACTCATATTTTTTCCTTTTGTATTTTTTGCAAGATACCTCCTTTAACACTCCGCAAGGTTTACTTTCCATTTTCCTTGCGGCTTGACTTCCTTAAACTTTTTATGATACACTTTCAGTAATTAAGCGTGGACTCGCTTGAGTTTGTAGTTGTGATGGACTTCACAATGATTTTTAATGAGTTGAATATAAGACGTTATAGTAAACACTCGACGGTTAGCGACGCTAAGGTGGACTCCGAAGCAAAACACACACATAATTTTTAAAGGCTTCATAATATGGCAACTACAACTCCTAATGATTTCAAGGTTTATCCTGAATGGGTACAATCGGGTTATCTCGAAAGACTAGCACAAAATGTTGACGGTTTCAATGCAAACTCAAACAACGCTATCAACTTAACAACAGCTTCTTTAGTAGGTAACTACAAAGAAATCGCGTTCTTCAAAGAACTTGCACAATCAGATTTGATTAACGACAGAGATAAGAACTCAACTGCGGCTGTTACACCGGCTAAGATGACTCAAATCGAAGACGTTGTTCCTTACCTTCCTTCAAGATTTGGACCATACGAGACTACTCGTTCAGCGTTCCTTGACATTGGTAAATCCCCTGAAGAGTTTTCACAGCTTCTTGGTGTGGCTTTGGCTGATGCAGTTATGTCTGATATGCTTAACACTTCACTTGCAACTCTTATCGCGGCTATCCAAAAGACAGATGCAATGACAGTTAACAAAGGTGCAGCGGCAACTAACGTATTGTCTTACGACTCTATGATTGATGGTATGGGTGCTTATGGCGACAGACTTGACGAGATTGCATGTTTCGTAATGCGTTCATCTGACTACTATGGTCTTATGAAGGGTAACGTTGTAGCAGCTACAATTGACTCTATCGCAGGTGCAACACTTAACAGTGGTTCAGTAGCAACTCTTGGTAAGCCGGTTCTTGTAACTGACTCTCCCGCTCTTCTTGCTAAAGGCGCAGCAGCAAATGACTCCGGTGCAGTTCTTGCATTGACAGTAAACGCTATCACTTGTATCGGTGACGATGACTTCTTCATCACAACTAAGACTGAATTGCTTAAAGAGAACATTGTTATCCAATGGCAAGGTGAGTCACAGTATGGTATCGACCTTAAAGGTTATGCCTTTGACAAGACTAAAGCGGTTAACCGTGGTGAGCTTAAGAAAGCAGCGAATTGGTCACAAATCGCTTCTGACAACAAAAACACAGCCGGTGCACTTCTTTTAACTAAGAAGTAAGACCCTTTACCGCCTACACTGTGGGCGGTACTCAACATATCTTCGTTTCTACTTTTCTAGGGGCTAACGCCCCGCCCTTCCACTTTATTTATTTTATGTTATAATGTCCTCAAAACCTTAAAGGACTATCCTATGGCAAAGACAATGACTTCCGTTCTACACCAACACCCCAAGCGAACTATGACGCAAGAGATTGCTGACGCAAGACAAGGCGATGAGACTATGACAGAAGTGCAACATAGACTAGCCGGCGGACCATCCACACCCGTAACCCCTCCCGTTCCTAATAACACAACATTTGTAAGTGCGACTGTAATTACTAATGCGAACCCTAATGCAAGTGGCACGGGTGTTATTGTTACCCTTAGCGACAATAAGGGGTATGAATCTGACACAGCCGAATGGCAAGTTAAGATTAACGGTACTGTTAAACCTCTTGCCGGTGTCGAAGGTCACAACACAACTACATTTACACTTGGTTTCAATCAAGCCGGTGCAATCAAAAAAGGCGATGTAGTTCTTGTATCTCATTTGGTCGCCGCTCACGGTATCGTCAAGTTCCTTGACAAGCCCGTAACCAACTCATTAACATAAGGATAGAATATGTCAAATACAATGACTTCTGTGATACACCAACACCCTAAAAGAACTATGACCCAAGAGCTTGCTGATGCAAAACAAGGTGATGAAACTTTGTCACAGACGGCGCACAGACTTGTTACAGAGGCTAACACGCCGCCAACGAATCCAACTGTGGTAACAACACCACATACAACGCCTAAGCCGGCAACAACGCCAACGACAAAGCCTTAAACATGGATTACCAACTACGCATACAGACCAACCCCATTGTTCCTTTCGCACAGTCGGGGTATCAGCGTAGTCATTGGTGCAACTACATAGTTCTCTCTACGGCGTCAATAAAGAGCATTAACGTTATGGTCTATGCTAATACCGCACAGCAAGCCCAAACGTACGCGAGACAGTTGGGTGATTACCTTGTAAACAATCCCGTTATGAACAAAAGTGGCATAGCTGATGATGTTACGTATGGGTTACGTGCCCCAACGTTAGACCGTGTAAGCAACGCGTATGTTGTGAGCATGGTTTTAAACGCGGGTATGTTACGCATGGGAGGTTCACCGATGCAGAAGAAACCGACCCCCACTGCTGATACAGAGGTTGTTAACGGCGGTAAAAGTATCGTTAACAACGGTAAGACAATATTAAATTAAGGATATAACACATGGCACTTATTTTATTCCCCGATCCTGCCGCTGACAGTTTTGTGTCGTTGGCTCAAGCAGAGTTATACATATCAATGCTCACTATGAACAGCAACGAGTGGAAAGGGCTTTCACCCGAAGATCAAGAACGGCTGCTTAGAATCGCCTACAGAGACATTATAGACCATACTGACCCTAAGACATACCCAACAACTATTCCGGCGTGTGTGGGTGAAGCTCAAGCTCTCATGGCATCACATGATAATGTGAACAGTATTTCAAGCGGAATTGCTGCAACTACAACTAAAGGTGCTATCAAAAAGCAAAAGGTTGGTTCAATCGAGCAAGAGTTCTATGACTCTAAAACTGCGGGAGGTAAACGTACTTTATCACGTGTACCATCATCTGCTTATAAATGTCTTTCTGACTTTGGGTACAGTTTCAAAACTAAAACACAAGGGCTTAGTCAAACCCACCTTGGTAGAATGTAATGGGTACTTTTTCAAATGAAATGCGTCGAGTTGCCCTTGATCTCTGTAAAGAGCTAGGTAATTCTTGCGTCTTGACTAAAGTGGTTGCCGGAGACTACGATCCTTTAACGGGTAAGACACCGAACACTACAACAACCATCAGCACATATTCTGCTCCAAGCAGCCGATTATCAGCAATGTTCCCTATGGATGGTCAAAATACCAACCTTAGAGGGTTTAAGGACGGTGGTGTGCTTATTCCTTGGTTTGGACAAGTGCTTGATGAGTCTTGGCTATACAATGGTCAAAACATTGTAACTGTGGCAGAGACTCAATCGCAGAACGACGTTATCGTGTATAACATCATGGTGGGAGAGAAAGAGTAATGTCTTACCGCAACACTTCCACGGCTTACGCCTCGCATAATGTTAGAGTCTTTAACCGTCTCAAAAGTAATGCGAAGAAGATAGCCGTGAAAGTGTCCAAAGATACAGCTAAAAGTATGCACTATTCATTATCCCACCGACTGAAACTTGGTGCGGGTGGTAAAGCGTGGGGGCAATACCCTAAATGGAAACCTGACCGCTCTAACCCTAACGAGCCACACCACGCCTCAAAGAAATCGTTTAGAGGGTGGCAGATTAACAAACGTGGGTCAATGGGATGGGCAGTTTACAATGATGCTTATGATGCGACTACGGGTTATCACTATCCACAAGCTTTACTCAAGGGTAAAGGTTGGAGTCCGAAAGTCCGTACGGCGGTTATTAGAGGTGGTGGGGAAACCAAACGCCTCATCTTGACCCCTAAAGGTCTTTTCTCAAAGCAGTTGCCACAAGGACTCGCACCTTGGGTTAAATATAAACGAACGAAGTTCAAAGCGGACTTACGCAAAGCATTTACAGACAGACGAAAGATGCTCAAAGGATAACAGATGATAAGCAGAACACAAGCCTTGAAATTCTATTTCGAGGACCTATTCGCTACGAATTGGTCAACAACTAAAGTACACTTCATTTACGAAGAGTTTGAGGGCAAAGGAAAATGGATCAACCTTGTTGTGCATCCACAAGGCTCATCTTCATCTTCCCTTAGCCGCGACACTGCTCTTTTAGAAGCAGATGTGAACGTTGTCTGTTGGGCAGAAACATCAGTTGAAGCATTTGAACTTGTTGATATGGTCACAGAGTTTATGGAAACAAACGTTAATCACCAAGAGGTCAATATGAATTCAATGATTGTTATTGACCAAGGCGTTAACGCGTCTAACAAACCTTTTGTTTACATTTCGTTTCCGATAACAATGACTGTAGGTCACTGCGTAACAGTAGCTAAAAAACTGCCCGTTGTTAACAACGCTGTGCCCGTAGTAAATAACGGCATATCGGTAATAAACTAAAAGGAAAAACATGTCAAATAACATTAAAGTAATTAATTCCCAAGGCGTAAAACTTTGGTTGACACCTCAACCCGCGTCACCGTGGGTCACTTGTGGGCAAGCAATTGCCGCATTGCGAGCAGGGTCGATGGTTGAGTGCCCCCAATCTGTTGGTGAGGTAACTGAAACAAGAAGCATGGTTGAGTATAAATGTCTTTCATCAAATGAGAGTGCTAAATCGTTAGGCGCTGTAAGCCGGTCTTCTTTTGATGTTGAGGTTATTCTTAACCCTTTAGATAAGTCAGGACAACAGCTTCTACGTGATAACTTTAGAAACAACACCCCTCTTATTATGGGTATAGAATATTCAGGTGTCATGTTGTATTTTTACGTAGGTGTTTCTGCAATGGGTACATCTATTCAGCAAGATGCGGCTATCATAACGAAGTTCACAATAGAAATCAGCTCTGACATTCACGAATGTTCAACCAAAAGCCTTATTACTCATCCCGTAGTAAATAATGGTATAATTGTGACTAACAATGGTGTTCCCGTTGTAAACACTCACTAAAGGACAACCAATGGCAGCAACATCAGAAGAATTCTTAGACGCTCTAAAAGAGCACGATAAAGTAGCTTTTATTAAAACACTTATACCACCAAACATAGGTAGCGATAACCTCAAAAGAGACGGTTCAGTGCAGATGGAAACGGGATATTTACCTCAAGACCCTTTTGATTTAATGACCCTTGAATCAACGGAAATGATGGTTAGAGAATTCCGTACAACCGTGACACACAACATCGTTGACCACGCTAAACCAACATTAGCAGAATGTAAAGAAACATTTAAACTCATCCCTCATTTTGATTGGACGAAAGACGATGATTACTACATCAAAGATAGTACGGGCGGTAAGATTGTCCTTATCAAATATAGAGCTACACCGTCCGCAACCGAAACCAACGCAGGTAACTTCTTTTATGAAGTCCTAAGCAAAGCTGTATAAAGGATAACACATGGCACAAACACAAGAATTTATAGAGGCTTTGAAAGAAGCCGACAAGGTAGCGTTTATCAAAACTCTCATTGCGGGGTTAGCCCCTGCTGACAGAGCAAAACTTGACCATCTTATATTGACCAAAGATGTGAACGTTGACATACTTGACGATAATCAGAAAGTATTGTTCAACAGAATATTTGGCTTATCCCATCTAACGGGCACGGCGGGAAGTACAGATGAGAATCTAAAAACAGACCACTTATCTATTGCAGAGCCTATCCGTATCGAAGGTACGCAAGTAATCCCAACAGATAAAGGGAAAGCCCTTGGAAGTAAAGAACTTATCACGATTGGTAATGCAATAGCACATATTGATTTACTACATGCCACACTTACAAATCATGGTGCAAGTACACCTCTACTTGCTGATGGTTCTGTGCAAATGGAAACGGGATATTTACCTCAAAACCCACTTGATGTTGCAACACAAGAGTCAGTTGAGATAGTATTAAGTAATGCCGGTAGCGGTTCTAGCGGAGGTATTGCATACAAACCTTCAACAGCTTACAAAGCAGGTACTATAGTAACTGTAGGAGATAAAGGGTTTGTAGCATTAAATGACATCAAAGGTTCTGCACCACTTGAAGTGCTTAACCCACCAACAGTCATACCTGCTGTACCGGGAGACGTTATAATTGTCTTGGACACTTCCAACCCAAAATACGCAACTACACCTTTTGGTGTTTCTTGGGATAAAACAACAGCCACAAATAAACTCTATTTCCATTCATTAGCGGCGAATGGTCGCCCTGAACAATGGATGGAGTATACAGAAAGCATTTCCAAAACCGACACAATAGGTTCTATTGATAACCATAAAATAAAACCGTATAATACGGCAACCAATGGTGTGCCCGTTGAAGGTAAACCTGAAATAACTATCACTGAAAAACACGACTTTGTAAATTGGAAAGAGATTACGTTAGATATAAACTCGTTAGTGCACACACCGCTTACGGGAACAAACAAACTTGCAACCTTGGTTGACATACCTCATCACTTGGCATATTTAAAAACTGACGGGTCAAGACCTATGGAGTCAACGTATGTGCCAAAACACCCATTCGATGTCGTTACTAAAGACTATGTTGATGAAGGTAGATTTGTCCATCATGGTAATGTGCCACCTAAAACTACTTTAGGTAAAGATGGTGATATATATTTTGAATACGGTACTGTTTTAAGTAGCCCTCTAAATAGTCACACGTTCCAAAAAATTACTAGCGGAGGAACTTTAGGCGGTGGTTCTAATGGTGGCATACTTGCGGCTACAGACTATGTGTCGATAAATCCAAGGAGTGTTAAAAACCCTCCATCTAAAGGTGACCGTGTTAATCAATATATTGAGGTTAAAGATAATAATGGTGTTATAATACCTATACCTGACACGGTGATATTTAGTTCCCCTTCAAATATGGGTGATTTACTAATTGAACCTGCTTCGCTTATGCCTAGTAACATTATGGCATTATCACAAGGTACAATTACATATTTACATGAGGGTACGGGTACGTATGACATATATGAAAAACATAATGGTGTATGGGCAGAGGAAAATGACTTAAAGGCTGATGGTACTGTACCAATGGATGCCGGATATGAACCTGCACATGACCAAGATGTAGCAACAAAGAAGTTTGTAGTGAAAATAGCGGGTCGTTCACATGTTGATACACATGTCGGATCAACGCATCTTTTGAAAACACTTGACGATGTTGCTGACCATATTGCTGCAAACCCGTATGCAAAAACAAGATACCTTTTTGAAGATGGAACATACATAGGGGCTAAACACATTGTCTTTAGTAACTCCGAAATTGCTTTTGATTCAGTAAGCCATGACGCTTCAAAAGTCATTATAAAATTACCGAAATTTAGCATGCTTGACGGAGAAACAATTGTAGATAAGGTTACATTATATATTCCTGACATTGCGTATGGGTTTGACTGTAGAAATTCACGTCTTACACTCGCAGAGGGAAGTAAGGTAATTGGTGCTGAACATCAAGCGTATGCCACGTACATTAACAATACAAAAATTACATGTTCAAAAACAACTATTGAATTTTATAATATATTCCTTTACTGCCTTGGTGGTAGTGTTATAAGTTTTTCCGATACAAATTCAATTTCTTTGATAGGTACAGTTGCGCTAAACGACCCTAAGGCGTATGCGTATGTGTTCTACCTTGGTGACTCCTCTGTGTTTTTCCCTACACAAAAGAAAGCTCTTACAGTAGGCATAAAAGCTGGAGATTTAACTGTAACAGCTCCCGAAGTATGTCTGTTTTATATTGCAGGTATGTGTCACGTCAATGTCGCTCAACCGTTCAAATATGACATTCACTTGAACAACAACTTTAACTTATTTGCAACAGATACAGTCGCTAAAATCAATGGTATTTTTGATTCAAAACTCATCCATGTCGGTGCATTGGCTAATCCCGTAAATACACTAAACGGTGTGTTCAGCAACGGGTCAAACATTATTGACGGGGCGTTCCCTAAACCCGCAGGGAAAGAACTTGTTACAGAAGATGATGTTAACGGGTTAATTGCTAAGGTTATACCTACACTACCAACAGCGGATGGTGACTACAAATTGCACATTGCAAGCGGTGTGGCAACATGGATAACCGTATAATGAAAAAAGCAACAAAATGGGTGTTGTGGTTCATTGTGGCGCTACACACGGTCGCTTTTTTAGGGGGCTGTGCTTTGCAAAGCCCTTTGATTGATTTTGAAGAGCCACGTGCGGGGTTTGTTATCACAAGACCTCCCGTGCAAATATCTTACCGTGGCGATGTGTCACCGGAGTCGCAAGCATTTGCCTTAAACGTTCTAAGACAGATGCAAGCTGAACGCACAAATAACTATAAGTTCAATGAGAATACCAACGTCAGATTAAATAGCATCGACGGTAAGTCAGATAAGATAAATATTAACCTACATGAGAGTTCAGACGCGACAAAGGTAGCAAATGAAAGTGAATAATTTTAAACAATGCCCTGATTGCGGGGCAAAGTTTTTAGGTAGTAAACATATTTGTAAGAAACTATGTTATAATGATGGCAGAAAAGTAGTAATGAAAAAAGCTAAAGGATTTTAAATGGCAATTAATGTATTAAACTCGCAAGGTACGAAAGTATATGTAGTCGATGTTCCTACAACAGCATGGACTGACTGTACAGCAGCTACTACAGCGATTAAAGCAGGTAAGATGGTGGGATGTCCACAATCTATCGGTGAGATTTCTGAAACACGTTCTGTTACAGAGTATAAGTGTCTTTCATCTAATGAGAGTGCTAAAGCCCTTGGTGCAATCTCAAGAGGTTCACTAGAAATTGGTCTATTACTTGACCCGGACGACGTAACAAACCTTTCTGCCGGTGGTCAAGCCGCTCTTAAAGCAGCGTTTAAGTCAAACACAGAAGTAATCGTCGGTCTTGAACTACCTGATGATAAAACTCCTGCCGGTAAAACGGGTGGTAACGGAACAGTTTATTGGTTCAGAGCCGGTGTATCAGGCGTTGGAACAACAATTGAACAAGATGCAGCCGTATCTTACAAAGTAACATTGGAAATCTCTTCTGATATTACTGAATGTCCGGCAGTTCTAGGTAAATAACCACTTAGCCCGTCTAACGATGGGCTATTTTGTGTCTTCAAAAGGTAGGTAACCCATTTCATACCTACCTGCCTTTTGAGCACACACGCTCTAAAATAACCTAATGGGAGGTCATTTATATGGCTACAAATTTATTTAAACAATACACAGACGATGCGGTTAAAACTGCAACAATCGACGGACTTGGTGAAGTTAAGTACCGTGAACTTACAATGGATGAGGGTGATACTTTCGCCAAAAGCCTTGTAAAAAAGTATGACTTGGTTTCAGGTAAACCTGAAATTGATTTTGATGAGGCAACTGCTCAAAAGTATGCAAAAGTGGCACTATGTCTTATCGACCAACCGGATATCACAGTAGAGTTCTTGAAAACACTGCCTCTTGCGGCATCAGGTGCGATTAACGATCTTGTTGACCTTATCGACCCTCCTAAAACAGACATGTTAGATGAAGAGGGAAACTTAAAAAACTCGAACCCGAAGAAATCGCCGAACACAAAATAGCAGAAAAGCTAGGTTTACCCGTATCAGTTATGCGAACCATGCTGACACGGACAGAGTTTTATAAATGGTTATCTTACTACATGAACAAAGAACCGGATGAAACAGAAATTCAGTTAGCGGTGCTAACGAATATCGTTGTATCAGGTTTAGGTGGCAAAGATTCTAAGGCAGAGGATTATTTAGTAAATAAACCTACCAAAGCCAAATCAGTCACACAAGCCCCTGATAATGGCGTGCTCACCGGCACGGAAGTCATGTCAGTTTTTGCGGGTGTTGCCGTTTCAATGTAGCACCTCAAACTCCAATAATTTTTATGATATAATGATTAAAAATTATTGGAGCTTCATTATGGATGAAAACCAACTTTTATTACGAATAGAGGCTGACACCGGTCCGTTTCAAGCGGCGGCTGACAAACTGTTAGCTCTTACAAAGAGTACGCAAGGAAACATTGATAAAGTTACTTTCAACGCTATGCGAAAGCTCGCTAAAGAGAAAATCGCGATTGAGAAAAAACACTTAAAATTCATTGAAGCTATGAAGCGCCGCTCTTCCCAAAGAGAAATTACTGAACTACAACGAACTGCTCGCGCCCTTGCTAAAGAGAAAATCGCGATTGAGAAAAAACGATTAAAATTCATTGAAGATATGAAGCGTCGTACTATCCAAAGAGAAATTGCTGACCAAAAGAAGCGATTAAAATTCATTGAAAATATGAAGCGTCGTACTAGCCAAAGAGAAATTGCTGACCAAATGAAGCGATTAAAATTCATTGAAGATATGAAGCGTCGTACTATCCAAAGAGAACTTGCTGACATTAAACGTGTTGCTACTGCAAGAGCTAGAGCTGAAGAAAACACTAAGAAACGTGGTATTGGAAATATGGCATCACATGCTGTCAAAACTTTATCTGTATATGGTGGTATCGGTAGTATTCTTTATGGGATTGTTTCGGGCTTTAAAGCAATGGGTGCAGAAGCTATAGCCTTTAACGACCGGTTGTATGAGAGTATGGCTGTCCTTAGCAAGACTAAGCTAGAAGCGGGTAACTTAATCCATGCTGTTAAAAAAATGGGCATAGAGTACGGTGGAACTTTCGCTGAAATTCAACAAGGTATGATTACTTTGGGTCGTGCGGGTGTTGAGGAAACTAGCGCACTTATTGCCGGAACGCGAGTGTTAAAAGGGTTAGCACTTCTAACGGGAGACTCACTACAAGAGGGCGCAGAGATTATGTCCTCTATGGTAAACGTTTACGGTAAAGTGTTGGTTGAACAAGGTCCAGTAATTAAGAATGGGGTCAAAGGTTTTAAAGACCTTACAACGTATATTAAATTTACCGGTGACCAACTTGCTTACGTTGCCAACGCAACAAGATTAGGGCTTAAAGACTTCTCTACTCTATCTAACTACGCTTTGGCATCAGCACAAGCCTTAGGATTGACACAAGAGGCGTTTCTAGGTTTATCAGGGGCAATGTCTAAAGTAGGTCTAAACGCGTCTACAATCGGTACGTCAATTAGACGTTTACAGAAGCTAACGCAAGATGACTCTGCTGCAAATGTTGAGTTCTTCCGTGTTTTGGGTAAATCACAAAAACAATTTGCTATTGATTTAGAGACAAACGGAACTAAAGCGATGGGTGATTTTATTGACCAACTAGGGAACATGGAGAAAGGGCGATATATCCGTGCCATTTCTAAGCTTCCGGTATTGTTAAAACAATCTGTGAACGCATACCGTCAAATTGGACAACATAGCTATTTTAACGATATGACCAAAGGTATGAAAAACTACAACGGTGAACTAGAAAAGTCTGCCAAACTTATGACTGAAGGTTTCGGCAAATCAGTAGAAAAGATAAAAAACGCTTTTTTATCAATGGGCGGAGCAATAGCTACCGGTTTTGGTAAAGGAATATTTGGTGACACTACTGTAAAAGATGTTGATGATTTTGCGAACGCTATTGACAGAGTTGGTTACAACTTAGGTAATTACGCGGAAGGGCTTATGAGGATTATTACTCTTAAATCAAGTTCTACTTATGACGAAGCGTTTAAAAAACTTGACCAAGGTAAAGGTAAAGAGGGCGGAACTGACGAAGAAAGACTAAAACAAATTACTCAACAAGCTGCGAAACTTGAAAAACAACTTTACGACACAGCAATGGCGTGGTCATGGTCAGATAAAGCCGATGAACTCGCTGTCTTGAATACAAAGTTGAAAGAAACAGAAGAAGAACTTGCAAAAGTAAGCAAAGCTATTAAAAAAGCGCCAAACACAGATGCATGGGGTGAGCTTGAGTTTGTACTTACTGATAAAGTAAATAAAGCCCTTAGCGACGCTAAGATAGCTCTAGCAAGTGCAAAAGGTGAAACAGACGATCTTGCTATAGCTATAGATAAAGCTGCTGCGGCGAGTGAGAGATTTGCTAAAGCGAAACATGGGCATATTGTTGGTCAAAGTAACGATTCATATAATAAACAAGAAGCGGCACGTGCCGAGCTGTACAAAAAACAAGCAAAAGTGCTTGTGTTACAAGCGAAGCTTAAAAAAGAAATGGCAGACATTTCTACAAAACATCTTGCGGCTGAAAATAAGTTAAAAATAACAATGGCTCAACAGCAAGTTATTGCCGGAACACTTACAAAAGAGGAGCTGAAAAAACAAATCGCTACAGACAAAATACTGCAAGCGAATGTTAAATATGAAGCAGCTCAAAAACGTGTTCAAGAGTTACGAGCAAAAGATTTAACAATATCTGAAAACCAAAAACAACTTGAAATCGCTAGAACCGATGAAGTTACAAAAATGGAGTCGCTACAAGCGTCTGTCAACGGATTACTTGCAATCGGTGCTACCAACTCGGCTCTAATGGGTGATGCAATAGCCGATGCCGCTATTTCAGCGTTAGATTTAGCACGTAACTTACGTGCCGCAGTGAACGCCTTTTCAAACGCTATGACACAGACACTTGTGTTAGAGGGTAAAATTTCATCATATAATGCCGGGGTACGAGAAAACCAAGGTGCTATTCTGTCAATCCGCAAGGATGAGTTGGCAACGACAGAGAAACTTGCCAAGCTAATGAAGCTCAAAACAACCACGACAGAGGGGCAAAAGAAGAAAGAAGAAGGTCTTGCCGTATTACGCGATAGACAGATGGCAAACTTCACTAAACGAAAGAACATTGAGAACAAAATTAAAGCCAATGCAATTACGCATAACCAAAAAGCAATAAGCCAAAAAGGAGAACTTGCAAGATTAGCTGTCGAAGAAGCAGTTGCATCAAGAGGCGCAGTAGCAAACGCAGACAGAGCCACAGCATCAGCACAAAAAGGCGTTGACCTTGCTAGAATAGATTTACAAATAGCCCGAGAAAAATCAGCGGCAGGTCACCTA
>JAUTBT010061897.1:0-14631 GCA_032361225.1 Lepetodrilus schrolli | reverse complement strand
CGCTACGGATGTTGTGGGTTTCCTCCTGCCCTAAACTGACAAATCGTGATATAAGTGAAAGAATCTTGAAAGCGACTCTAAACCCCAATTCCAAAAAAAATAAATTAAAAATACTATTACAAGTGTGAATAATATATGTTTAATTTACATGATGATGCAAGTCTCATATTTCTTTCCATAATTAATTTCAGAGCAATCGATGTGGAAAAATTTAACGAAGTACGGTCCTGTAGAAGATGTCAAAGTCTGGGATGATTCTGCTCGCATAAAGTAAGTTGTTGAATAGAAAAATCACATGCAAGTTCTCCAACTGTTCCAGAATTGTTTGGACTTTCACCAAGGTAGATTTGTTAATAGCAGATGATAATATAGTACCCACTGAATCATGTGGTATCAGTAACGGTTTATCCATTCTTCCAGGTTTTTTCTTCCAGGTTTTCTTCAAAGAAAGATGCGGCTATGGCCATATTCTGGATGAACGAGTCCAAATTTGAGAATGAAACCATCAAGTGTTCCTGGGCTACCGCTGATATCGATAAAGACCGTAGGAAAGACCGTGACAAAGACCGGAGTAAAGACTGCAACAGAGACCGCAGTAAGGTCCCCAGTAAAGACCACAGCAGAGACCACAAAAGAGACAGCAGTAAAGACCCCAGCAGAGACCAAAGTGAAAAACGGACCAAGAGCCAAAGGGAGGCAAGTGTATAATAACTAGAACTTATCGTAGATTACATTACAAGATCCATTGAGATTAGGCCTTTGTCGGACGTACTGGTCCAATTCTTATCGGATGGTTATGTAACTCCACATAATTTATTCTTGCCTCGAACATTGATGGAATAAGAAGGTCACATTGAATGAGACCCTAAGACATTGTTCCATGGAAACATCAAATATCACACTCTTCAGTAAAATAACTAATGTGTTATAATTAATATGTGGCTGTGATTGGACATTCTGCTATGTCTACAGAGACCATCAGCTGAATCTGGTCCTAACAACTCAGAGAGGTCACAAGGTCAAGTGTCAAAGGCCAGTAACTTGAAGACTACCTGTACAGCCAGGGTATGTATCAGTCATCTGTCCAATTAGCCCTTTCCCTAAACTGACAGTTCTATATGTCATCTCTGTCCTTAATTCAGCAGGTAGAAAACTAAAAAAGTATTCACAATGTTTGAAACTCACTTGGAGACACTGTTCAGACAAGCCCTAGTATACTATGTTAATATTACTTTTTTCTTTGCAATAGCTTGTACCTCATCCTGATAATTTTACTGAATAATTGTATAATGATTTTTTTAAGTTGCCTATATTTTCAATATTAAATGGAGTTTTCATTACAAAGAAGTATCCACACTACAACTGTATTCGCATGTCATAGTTTATGTTTGTCCGTGGCAATATGACTTTTTTGGTGTGTTCTTTGTCAAATGTTTTACTTATGAAATGTTTCTTACAGGGAAATGAAGTCTGGAATTCTGGTGTGCTTATGGATTCCGTTTTCCAAATTTTTCAAGAAACAGTTCGCATGACCTTATTTTCAAGATCGTTCAAGCTGTTTAATATGTTGTTATTACAATGACTACAGAGAGTATTGGCTGAGATTTACTGTTTATTTTTTATATTTAAGGTTACTCGGTCGAGGTCTCCGAGATCTGGAAGTCTACCGCCATTAGACCGTGCCTCAAACTTGTCTCGACCAGCTCAGGTAAAATAGTCACATTACTGAATTATTAATTGCATTTAAAATTAACGCCATGATGAATTTAGGTCAGAAAATGCTTACGATAAATAGAGAATCTCACCCTCGTGTCTTGGAATATCAAATATATATCAAATATTTGATATTCCAAGACACGAGGGCGAGATTCTATTTATCACCAAATATCAATTTAAAGTCATTAAAGAAGAAAAAGGCCACATCATAAAGATTTTACTGTGAAGTCAAATCTTTAGGCTGCTGTGCATTTGCACTGTGACATAATAGCAATGCTACAACATCACAATTGTAGCAATGACATCACAATGGTTGAACAATCAAATACTTGGTTCAAGCGATATCTACAGCATGACATCACAATGGTAGAACAATCAAATAAACAATCAAATAAACCAAGAATTGGGTCAAACGATATCTACTGCTGTAGCTATTGCTTGTCATATCAAAGGCAGTATTGGGTGATAAAACAATCATATCAAAGGCATTTGATTTCTTAGAAAGTTTATGTACTTTAAAATTAAGATTGGTGTATTTCAGAAGAATATTGTGATGGGCTAAGATGTATGTTTGAAGCTTGAATATTTATATATAAAACAATATAGCACAGTGAAATTATGAAATCCTAGTTTGTCTCATTAATAGATACATGTATAACCAATATCACATGTTCATATATATAATGTTTTACATTTTAATATATTTTCTATTATTAACTATTAATACATATGTATTAAAAAAAGTTTTAGAACTCTCCTTAAAAGGAGATTTAGTAGTTGGTGCTAAACTCGATGGAGTCCAGTTTTATCTAAGATTTGGTGAAATTGTGGGGTGTTTTTTTTGGGGTGGGTGGGGGTGGGGGGGTTGCACATCCTATCCCTGAATACATCCATGTAGTGTCACTAATCAATATACGAGTACCGGTAAAACTTACTCATTATAACATTTGATTGTATATTATTTATTATCTATAATGAATTATTGGGGAAATAAAACAATATACAACACTTTTTAATAATATACGTGTTTGTGTTTGTCAATGATATTTTAGGATGCTTCTATAGTGACAAATTAATGTTGCATGCAATGTTACATTTAAAAAACTATAATTTAAGTATATTTTTCTGCTTTTATAACAAGGCAAACTAGAAAAGCAATCCACATTATTTGGAGCTGTATTGCCAATGACTACAGTCTACAGTGTTCTGTTTGAAAACTATAGTTTTTTGTTCTAAATATAAGCTTTATTATTTATTGAATGAACTGCCATTGTATTGTAATCACAGGATTATTCACACGTAAAACTGGCAGGTGTGAGAGTTGTGATCTTCATTGTCTGATGTTAGGTTCAATTAATTAGGTGTGTGTGTTTAGATTAGTAAAAATAATATATTGTTTGTGGAAAGCTAACTGCATCAGAAATAGTAACCTTTAACCTATACAAAAATGATATATTTCGAGAGTCAAATATTTTCTCCGTGCACCATTATGTATATGGTTATCTACGTTAACAGTAATTGTAAAATGAATGCTATTCATCAAAATGATTAGTCGTGTGGGAATCACGACACCGGGCCACTCGGCTAATCTACGAGAATGCTCACAGTCCTCTCGGCAATCTCACGGTCGCTGCCATATTTGAACTACATCTGTCACGTGATACCCTAGCTCAATTATTATCAATATTTCCAATAACTGATTAGATTAGTACATATTTTGATTAGACAATAGTATATATTTCAGTAAACTATATATCTGCAGTTTTCCCAGTTGTTTAACAATCAGGAAGTAGGTGAAATATAATTAATATTAATTGGCTATTTCCCGTAGTCGTTGATAATGTACTAAGACAATCATAATTATATTATGGTTTCTAATTACATATAAATATTTTGAACTTAATTCCTAACTGTAATTTATCACTCTCAAATGATAAAAAGTCATTATTTACTAAAGAGTAAAATAGACCCTCCGCACACTCGTCTAAGTGGTGAGGCTGACGATGACTAATCACCATTATTCCGGAATCTGGGCAAGATTACTGCTCCTGCGAGTGCTGAGGGTATTAGTGGAGCAAAGTGGAAGTAGTCCCGAGGAGAGCCGATTAGACCTCGTGCCTCATGTCAGGTCTGCCATTGTTTATATAACTACAACGAATACTAGAATACTAGTAAATCGTGATTGTCTTCGATCTTTCTTGTTCACTGGTGATGAATACATGTATAACATATTTTATGTATGCCTCCAATATAGATGTCAGAAGCATACGTAAAATATTTTGCTTGCTTTCTATTTCGATATTTACTTCTAAAACACTATCGAATAGTCCCGCAATTCCCCAAAAAATAGCCATCTATACAAACTTACATTTTCCTGTATTGTATGGAAAACACAAAATTTGGACTTGCAAGATTTCGTATTATGGTGCAATCGCCCGAACGCAAGTTGCACTGTTACAGGTGAGTCCTGTTAAGCCAGTACATGTCACAACAGTGTACCACGTGATGCCGCGTCGCGCGTTGCACGGGCGTAAAGCATCAGACGCAAGCAATATCCACTCCCGGAATAGCAAACAAACCTTACAGAAGGGCGCAGTCTTTCGCCTTGAGGGAAACCCAGGCCCTGGATTCTATCGCCGGGTCTTCCTGGTGGCCTAACGGTCCGGAGCATGGCGTATGGTCAAATACCTACATCTGCTCAACCAGTTTACTCTGGTGGACTCGTTCAAGATGGAATCTGTCTGTTCCAGAAAGCCCTCTTCACCTACCCCAGCCAACGCAGACACTGTTTACAGATGCCTGCAACACGGGCTGGGGCGCCAATATCGGCAGCCTCGGGGGAAGTGGGAACCGGCCCTCAGGGGCTGGCACATCAACTTCCTCGAACTGTCCATCGGGCAGTAAAGGCCGTTCAGGACACCCTGAGCAACCAGGTGACGCTCAACAGTTGCTGCCTACATTAACATAGAGGGGAGGGGGTGTCCCACGATCTATGCAGACTGACGCTTCAGATACTGCAAAAAGTCTGGGACAATCACGGTCACCTGGTAGCCCGGCACATTTGGGGCACCTCCAATATCTTGGCAGATACCCAGAGCAGGAGGCATACCATAGTCGAGACGGAATGGACGATTCATATGGGAACACTGCAGACAATCTTAGATCTCTGGGGGAAACCCCACATCGATCTGTTCTCCACCATGCTGAACAACAGATTGCCCGTGTTCGTGTCACCAGTCCCAGATCCATTAGCAGAGAACGTGGTTCACTATTGTGGTTCACTCTATTGTTTTCTCTTCTGATAGAGATTCCAATAAAACTGGGCACGAGATGGGATCTCCTCTCGCAGCAACAGTCAAGGCTGGTGCATCAGAAACCGGAAGTTTACAAGCTTCACGCTTGGCAACTATCCCACAGTGCCTCCGCGAGAGTGGCTTTTCTGAAAACGTGTCCCATTGGCGCCTCTGGGTTGATTGGGCAGAGTGACGGCAGGTGGATCCCCGTGATCCACCAGTGCCTCAGCTCTGCGACTTCTTGATGCACCTCGTGCAAGAGAAACACTTTACCTAGGGAATGGTTAAATCATACAGATCGGAAATCTGTACAACAACCATCCGCCAGAGCGGGGGCACCGACTTGTCGGCACACCCGATCCTAAGAGAACTGGTCAATTCTCTGAAAATACATGCACCCAAAGCCACCTTTAAGGTGCCGCAATGGGATGTATTTATTATGATGGAAGCTCTCAAAGGAACCCCCTTTGAACCCGCTAACACATGCGACGCAGCTCACTGGTTTTACAAGACCGCGTTCCTCTTGGCTTTAGCAACAGCCAAGCGACGAAGTGAGCTGCACGCAGTTGACTATAAAGCCATTCGCTGGGAGAAAGACAAAGTGCGCTTGTCCCTACTACCTGACTTTGTGGCAAAGAACCAACGTCTGGGTGAAACATTTCCGCCAATTGTGGTTCCGTCACTAGCTCACACGCTGGGATCTAAGGACCCGAATAGGTTACTCTGCCCCTTCAGAGCCCTAAAGTGGTATTTGGAGAAATCCAAACCGACACGATCCACTCAGCGAAAGTGAAAGCAGTAACGATCGCAATGGACAGCAACGGTGTCATCGAATGCAACCGAGGTACTCCGCGAGCACACGAAGTCAGAGCGATTGCGACATCCCTGGCGTAACGAATCCACCTTCTCCCCTTCTATCTACGGAATATGACACGGGATGTGGAGGGCCTTGCCACTACTGGCAGCCCAACAAGTCCTCTACTAAGAATCGTTAACGACATGACCAGGGCAACGGCCATACAATTTAACGACATTTTCGCGCGAAAATATGTTAATAGGCGGCCTTGACCGTTGTACCCATCTAAGCCAACCGGGGTTTACTCCATAGGAAAATCGAAGTCATCCGAGTGTGTTTTAGAAGTAAGTATCGAAATAGAAAGAGGAAACATTATTTCTCCTCATTTTCTATTTCTATGAGATACTTACTATAACACACACACCCGCCCACCTTCCCAACAGGCTGCACGGAATCTGAACGAGAGATGTATTGTTGGCTCGAAAGAGGGTGATTCTTTACGCCCGTGCAACGCGTGACGGGGCATCACGTGGTACACTGTTGTGACCTGTACTGGCTTAACAGGGCTCACTACCAACAGTGCAAGTTGCGTTCGGGCGATTGCACCAAAATACGAAATCTTGCAAGTCAAAATTTTGTGTTGCCTATACAATGCATGAAAACGTAAGTTTGAATAAATGGCTATATCTGAAGGAATTGCGGAACTATTCGAGTGTGTTTTAGAAGTAAGTATCGAGTTGGAAATAGAAAATAAGGAGAAATAATTTTCTCTATTTTTTTTTATGTTCTAGGTAATACAAATTCCAATATACATATCATATACTTTCCTTGTATTATTCCTATTAAGTTCATGTTAGGACCAGTGCATGTTCTCCCGACAGCGCCAACACATCAGATCATATCTTGCTGGGTAAATAAGGGAAGATTCTGAAGAGTTACCGCTGTTATGAGAGCATGTGGCCAGTGTAGCACTGTCAGGAGAACATGTGGCCAGTGTAGCACTGTCAGGAGAGGCCAGTGTAGCACTGTCAGGAGAGCATGTGGCCAGTGTAGCACTGTCAGGAGAGCATGTGGCCAGTGTAGCACTGTCAGGAGAACATGTGGCCAGTGTAGCACTGTCAGGAGAGCATGTGGCCATTGTAGCACTGTCAGGAGAACATGTGGCCAGTGTAGCACTGTCAGGAGAGCATGTGGCCAGTGTAGCACTGTCAGGAGAACATGCTCTTGAAGCACGAGATCGTTTTGAACAACTATGAAGCCCATGTAAAATAGTTAATATTAAATTTAAAGTGCGTTTTCTCTGTAAGCTACACATTGAAACGAATAGTTACACAGAAATGAAAATAGTAGGGTTTTCTTGTGTGTTTGATTTGGGGTTTAAAGCCACTTAAAGATTTTGTCCCTGGCATCTTGCATGCATATGTACTGCTTGTACTAGTCTGGATTTCCACCAGTTTTAATAGTGCTAGCTCACTGGAATATCATACCGCAGATAGAACAGTGTATTATATACACCAACATCAATAATCTATTATTTATTGTTCATCCTTATAACTTAGAGCGGAAACGAATATTCGAATATTCGCGAATGAATATTAAATTACGAATATTTGAATTTTTATTATAGCAAAACAGCATCGGAACCGAATATTCGCACTCATTAGCAATAAGAGTTGTACATCGCACGTATTTTAATTCCTTTGAGACCTTCTTATTTCATTTTTACTTACTGCTCGATATCTAGTCAGAAAACACAACAATGGAAATTTACTAACCATACACTCGAGATGTGTAACGATATCGATAGGGTGACAATATGACTGGAAAAATCACTTTGTAGCACATAATTTTATGATAAGATTTCAAACGAATATTCGAATACGATAAGAAAGAATACTTACAAACGAATATTCGAATAACATTTTTGCTGTTCGTTTCAGCTCTATTATAACGTTTAATATAAGAGCTGACAATTCTAAACAGATTAAGCATTCGACATGGACAACGCTTTACAATATACTAGAAACTTTGCCATGTGTAGAATTTTATTTGCTGGTTGGATTTTCCCAGCATAATAAGCTTTCGAAATCGACATCAAAATCAAGTATCAAAATCAATTCATATATTTCCAACCGACTCTTGAAACCGTTATGGACTCTGAATACGGTAATTATGAAACAGGACCACTGATGATCCAGGGATTCGAACCCGAGTTGCTGGATTGCTATCAAACACTCTACCGACTGAGCCAAAGGGGTAACCCCCAATGGCCGAGACCAGAAGGTAGGAGCATCTTATACACGGCTACAATGATAATATAATTTTATAGTGGCAAGATCATATTTGGACGCAATATTAAACATTTTTAAAAACATAATTATTTATATTTTCCTACATACTATTAGACTGCTAACTAGTGAAAACATTAAAAAGAAATCTACAAAAAATATATGACGCGGTATTGCCAATGGAAATGCTAGACACGTATGACATTGTATCGCTTGAGAACCAGCTTATTCTAAGTCCCACTACAACGGTCTTGAGAAAATGGCGATTGAAGTTTTGCATATCCTTATTTATAAAAGGTGGTGGTTTACAGCTGTACATTTTGACACATACATAATGTAAGACATACATAACTTATACACACATACACCAAAAATAATAAAAAAATCAAATCCTGTTAGTTTTTGTAAACAGAACGTTTTTATAAAACCGAAGTACTAAAATTGAGTTCCACAGTGTTCTATGTCCATAACTCTTCATTAATCACATCAAAAAGTTGTAATAGCATTTGGAGATAGAACAGTCTGGTCTGAAGTTGTATCATGTCAGATTGTTCTATCCTGTATTTTAGATTGTGGTTAGGACAACGTTATGCGCCGAAAACACCTTTATTTTGATATTTTGAGGCTGAAACCGCGAGGAGATCGAACAAGGGTCTAATTTAACCCATATAAACTTAACTCCATTTTAAAATTCAGGCGACGATTGATTATAAAAATTGTATTTTTATATTCAGTCATGTGGGTAAAGCAAACCATACGCAAGACTCGAAATCAGTATACATAGTAAGCGCTTCTCTCTATTTCGCGACATACTGTAATTTCCCTTATTCAATTATCTTATTTTTGTGTTTACCAACGAAACAACGTGTATTTATCACTCACAAAATTCCACAAGAAATTTTCTTTACACACCGATAACTGTGTTATTGCGGCCAATGATTTGTCTGTACTAGTTATGTACAGCATCGTTATCGTAGTAGATATTTCGCCTTTGGGAAGAAAAGAAAAAACGTTATGACGTCAGTTGACCTATTAGTGTCTGTTGACTGTCAGCCAACAGTTTCTGCTTACTCGGCGGAGTGGAATCTACATTGTTAGCCAAGTCTATGCCTGTACATTGTAGGTGTCTACGTATCTCCAAAATCGATAAACACCGTAACAACACGATTGAAAACTCCGATTTTATCGCTTACATTTGTTACAAACATTTGTTTAAATTTAAAAAAAGGAGGTTTAGTCTCACATGACTTTATTATTATATCCTGACTGAATAATTAATAAATTATATTATGATGTAATATGCAATATTCAAATTGAAATCAAGAAACTTACTAACGCATAGTGAAACATAGGTCTATTTATCTAATTTGACATGATAAATATATTGATCACATGGATTTATAAAATCGTTTACCTTATAGAGATAAGAACATAACTATTTTATTTTAAATTGAGATTTAGAGCCGCTTTCAGGCTTCTATGACAAATCACAGCATGTTAGTTTAAGGCAGGAGGAAACCCGTAGCATTCGTAGTGCCGAATGTTGCAGTAAACCTGCGAGCACCGGTAGGTATTTTATATTTTTGTATACTTTTTATATTTTAAAAACAAAACATAAACACAGTACAATTGCAGTACTGGCGAATCCACATTAAAATGCCCCTATAGCTACGCGCCTGGCTATATGTAGATGTATTGATTCAGTGACAAAGTACAGAATTCGACTATTTTCGTGTTCTTCAAATAAAGAATTACGTCTAGGTTGGACCATGGTTATTTGGTATACTGGTATATAATAATTGAAACCTCATACTCTGTCAGACTTCAAATACCGGTAACATTTAATTATTGATTTACACGATGTATTTATAAATCGATCCTGAAAACGCATCTCTTGTACTATAACTAGTACTATAGGAATCCTCCAAGCTCCTTTGAGCAGCTAGCCTATAGCTGGATACAGCTACTTTATAAATGTATATTTTGACTGATGGATATAATAATATTTGAATTAACTTATTTGCAAATCAATCTGCTATTTTTACAAGAAGATATCTGGCTATAATATAATAGTTCATCAAAGGTCATCCAAATAAACACCAAGAAGGGTCTTCGACAGATCTTGTTATTAGAAAGTGGTGGAAGAAGAACCAAGATTTAATTAATCAAAACCATGCAAAATAGAGACATAACTCAATTTGGGCAGGACATTCCTACGGCGACGTACACTTGCTATATTCTCAATTAGATTATAGTTGCATGGTACATACGTGGCTTGTAACGCAGTGTGTGTGTGTGTGTGTGTGTGTGTGTGTGTGTGTGTGTGTGTGTGTGTGTGTGTGTGTGTGTGTGTGTGTGTGTGATTATTACATTTTATTACCTGTTCAATACAATCTTTGCACTCCCATAGTGCAGTTATCATCCTCAGTACCAGCTGGTTGTACTCGTAAGTTTACTCCATCACAATACATTATGTGTTACATATTTTTTGGCCAGCTGTAAACTGACAAACCACGATATGAGTAAAATAATCTTGAAAGCAACTCTTGTTGCCAACACACTATATTTTTTAAATATACAATGTGTGTGTGTGTGTGTGTGTGTGTGTGTGTGTGTGTGTGTGTGTGTGTGTGTGGAGTTCTCCAATGCAATGTTTACCATAGGCGTCATGTCAGAATCAAGCTTGTGCAGTGTATTGTACCACAAAACCAGTACCAATATTTCTTTAAACAACATTGACAGTGAGCCACTCGTATACTTATCTGATTTATCAAACTCCTGAGATCATCCTGCAATAGAATTCAACAAGAATGCCATCCCCATGTTCAAAAATAAATTTTACAACTATTTTCTTTTCCAATTAATTTATTATAAATAGTGCTTCTTAGTACAAAAATACAAGGACATATGTAATTAATACAACATCTGCGGTGCATAACAAAGACAATAAAATAACAACTCTGAAGTATCTCAAACATATATAGATATAAAATAACATATCAAGTGCAACTCTCAACGTACTGGTAAAATAACAACGAGGAATACTAACGTGTGTATAACATGGAATGATCATAACATATTCCCTTGACAGTGTGTGCATCCCGTGCGAATCGTTTGTAAGATATATTAATAATAACTCTTTAATAAATATGAATTAATATATGGATTTATATAAATCACCGGGGATAAATGATGAACATGTTTCGTATACATTAAATATTATTTACGTATGTAACAATTGTAGTCGATAAATTGAGCAAATAAGTAGAAATCAACATTCATACACACACGCACACGCACACGCACACACATACACACACAGACAGACACACACACACACACACACACACACACACACACACACACACACGTAAGTTGTTAAGTTACTAGGTAGCTAAAATGAACAATTCATCATGTATCATTTAAATATTTAATATTGCCCTTATCATATGAAATCTAAACAGTTACTGAGTGCATATAACTAGTATAATATCAAACAGCACGTGCTCATTATTTGTGATTTAGCTTAAATTATTTTAGAAAATGCAACATTTTCGTATGATGTTACCTTAAAACATGGTCACAGACTTCTACAGGTGTGCACTATATGACATGGATAATATGTGCATCACTGGCATGATGTGTTCAAATAAAGGAATATCATCACAAATTCACAATCAGTTCCTTCTAGGTCGACTTCGTGCATTACGATCTGAATTTTTTTTCACAATCAGTTCTTTTTGGGCCGTCTTCGTGCATTACGACGAGACAAAATTCACAATCAGTTCCTTCTAGGCCGTCTTCGTGCATTACGACCTGATACAAAATTCACAATCAGTTCCTTCTAGGCCGTCTTCGTGCATTAGGACCAGAGATGGACCTCACCCATCGTTAGGACCAGAGACGTACCTCACCCATCACAGTTGTGACAACCATTCATCACCAACGGTGTCAGTTTCCCGTAAATGTCTTTGGCTTGTCATTGTTATCGATAGACAAGGTCGCTTTTTTTTCATACTGTATGGTCATAATCAGGTAACAGTCGCTCTCTTGAAAATATATTATACGCAAGCCGGGTGACCAGTGTGCAAACTTGTCGGTTGACTTGCCATGGCACCACGTATAGGATCACTTGCCAAGGCAAACTTGTCGGTTCTCTTGCAATGCCACAGGTATCGGTTCACCTGCCAATGCTAGAACCATAAATCGCGTCACGGTTCATCGTGCCAAACCAATTCTCTTGAACAACTTGTTTTTTCGTATGTTCATTCTTCTTCATCAATTTCTGTCAACGTCTGTAGAATTGGCGTTCGAGGAATCACGGGCGACAAGTTAGGAGATATTGAGATTCTCTGAGGTGAACTGGGCATGTAGTCACTCTGGAAGGCATCCATCCATGCAGTTACCTCCCTTGTGTCTCCAATATCGAAAACCACGGCATGCCCCTCGATATTATTTGGAACGATCCTCAGCTGGGTATTGTAACCTTCCCTGGGGAAGACGAAACAGTTCTTTAAGCTGATGTACGTGCATTTGGTGGAGAAAACCCTTTCCTTGCTAATGACGGCGTAGTGCTCAAAACTGTTCCTATGAACTTTGACATGCACGGGTACCTTCCTGATCTGGTTCTCCACGGGTTGGACGAGGTACAGGCGTCCCTCTTTGACCACATGGCCTTCCCTTTCCTGAGACATTTTGCGGAGTTCGGACAGACGACTGTCTTGCAAGTCCGGGCGATGTCGCATATTTCACCGATCAATACTATATCCAAGGTAATATATGCACTTGGAACACTTCAAGAAAAATATATAAAAGAAATGTGACTCGAACTTCCGCACTGCACACAGAGACTATGATAATTGCCTCGTCTGTGCCCGAGATGTTATTTTGTCTGCTCTGTGCAGGAATGATTATTTCAATAATGGACAGCACTTGACGAAAACGCCTCTAAGCTAAAACGTTTCCCCGGTTAGTAATTGACGGGAAAATTATTGCACAAGTGGCGGGTTAGTGGAACGTATAAGGTCTTCAGCAGTAGATCGAGCGTCTTGTATTTATACATTCGCCGGCGTGTCGCGGTTGGACAGACCCGGGGAGACGAGTTCTCCATTGGTGACGTAGGCGGATCAGCGACCACTATTTGCACTGTGGCTGTGTGTATGACTGCCTTGGGGCTACACAGGCGGAGGAACGCGACAAGGAAGAGAGAAGGATAATCTGTTACGTTATTGGTCTACTGTCATCTTGAAGTAGGAAGACGATATTACTTCCAATTTCATGACAACTAGGGTTCCCCTGTACGAAACGACTTAACACTTAGGTAGTCTACTCCAACCTTAGCCATAGACTACAACATTGGAGTTACGGTTAATAGCTATGGTAATTCCAACCTTAGCCATATATTATAATGGACCATTGGAGTTACGGTTGCACTAGAGTTATGCCCTTTCATAAGACAGCCAGGTCCCGAGATTACGAAAATATTTTTAGTAAGATTTCATGTAAGGTAACCTATTCTATTCTTAGCCATAGCCTACACCATTCTAGTAACAGTTAAATAAGGTAACCTACTCCAACCTTTATAGACTACACCATTGAGTTATGGTAACTAAGATAACCTACTGCAACTTATCTATAGACTACACCGTTGGAGTTACTAAAAGGGAGCATACACCAATCGTAGCCATATACTATACACCTTTGGATTTACAATTACCTTCGAGTAATGCCTTTTCTTATGACCGCCAGGCCCCGAGATTACGAAACCTTTTTGAAATACTCTTTCATGCTCAACTCAAAGTTTTGGTCACAAATCTCCAGATATAATTTCAGCTTGAGCATGAAATCGTACTAAAAAAGGTTTCAAAATCTCAGCGCCATGTTGCGAAAAACTACTTCTTAACACTACTGTTTGACATTAAAGGAAAAGGGAAGATGTGCACTAGTGTTGCACTTCTAAGAATGACATTTATGGATTGATTAAACGACGTGATTCTGTTATCGAAATTCAAGAAATGGATATTAACATGATCCGACCAATAAAGTCGCCTACATGGAAGCTATCGGTATACTACGTTGTAAGCCGTACTCTCAAAACTGAGTGAAAGTATATAGAAGTAGGTGACCGACATTTAAAAGCATACAATCAGAGTTTGTTGATATATTTCACGGACAAATGTATTTTACCTGAGAGTATATGCATTTGATTTGTCTACACACGTATTTTGGGCGACAAGCTATATTTTCCGCATGTCCCACTGGTTTTCAATATTTTCCTATTTTATTTATTTATTTACTGGTAGAATGTTGGACTTCGGAGCCAAAGGTTCCAGGTTCAAATCTGATTAACTTTATTGTAGTTCATTTTCCATCAGCTTAGACTAAAGAGCACACACATGAATACAAGAGTACAAAGGCTAGACCGCTTGATTTGAACTTTGATAAGTTCAAAGTTACCCTCTGATATTGATAGGATGCGATGTCTGTAGAGTGGAAATGCAGTTATCATCCTTGGTCTTGTCAGTACCAGCCGATGCTC
>JAUTBT010061886.1:0-14631 GCA_032361225.1 Lepetodrilus schrolli | reverse complement strand
TCAGGCGTCGAGACCCCCCAGTTCAAACTCTGGCACAGTTAGAAGCTGCACTGCATGAGGAGTGGAACCATTTGCCCTAAATAACCTTTCCACTTGTCCTCAATATGTGACACAGGGTTCAAGCAGTAATCAATGTCCATGGTGCTTACACACGCTACTGAGTTTTCTGTCTTGCAATAGCCTCTGGTCCCATAAAGAGTCTAGCTGACACCTACTGTAGACGGTTGATGTCCATTACCTATACGAAATGATCAAAGTTTTTCCAATGTTCATAACACACCGACATTGTGTTCTTTCACAACATTGTTTTTTCTTTTAATGTATTGGTGGAATCAATACAACTGTGTTTGTTATTGTTTATCATGGAATAGCACCCATGAACCGTGTATTACCCTGCGATAGGTTTTTTCAGAGCTACAACAGCGTCTCCATTCAATATTGGGTGGCACTTAACATATGATGAGGTGTATATATAATATATTATGCGTCTGTGTGTGTAGTTGGAGTAGTAGAATAAAGTGTGATATAAGCAGGCCCTAAAAATAAAGAGTAGAAAAATACAATGTAAAATATATTATGTGTGTAGTAGTAGTAGTAGTAGTAGTATATTGTATATATAGTATATAACATCCGAGTTTCGGAGTGCAATAAATACATAGTTTCACTAGTCCAATAATTGACTAATAGTATTCATACCCGATATCAGTCTTTTTGGATCTCTTTTAGAGCTTCTGCTTGGAACTTAATATGTCAAATATAAAGTTAAAAGATTTGTTCAATTAAATATGCAAACACATTAATATTTACACATTTACTTGGAACTATATTTTGGTCTCGTGCTTTAACCCAGTTCCCCGACATTTGCCTGTTTGACTGAAAATCGATGTTACAATGCTTTCTACAGTAATGTGAGAAAATCTCACATTCATGTTTATATATTACTGAATATATTTAACTCTTTGGCAAAAATGATATTATGCTTGGCAGAGACTTGCATAATATCAATTTTGACAACACATTTAATAAATTCAGTATTATATGACCACTCATGTGATGAGATCCTCTGTTTGTATTTGTATCAGTTGTCAGCATTCAACTTTTGAAGAAATACTATATTAACAACATATTCTTTTTCACATATACTTTAATGCATCTTTTTTCCCCTCTTCTTCTTGGTTTGTTGATTTAGGGTTTAAAACCACTTTCAAGATTTGTTCACTCACATCATGGCTTGCATACATATGTACTTCTTCCACCAGTTTTTAATAGTGCTAGCTCACTTGGAGGTATATCATGCCGCAGATAGAACATGAATACCCCACCCAGACACAGTATACTGATTCGAGCCGATCAGTTCTTGCTTCACCCTTTAATGCTGAGCGCCAAGCAGGGGAACAACAAGTACACCTATTAACGTCTTTTGGTATTACGCGACCGGGGATTGAACCCGCGACCTTCCGCACGCCAGGCCGACGCTCTAACCATTACGCCACAGAGCCGGCACTTCTTCTTGTACGACTTCCTTAGCAGCAGGCTTTTTGAACACATTCTTCAAATAATACACAAAATTGTGCAACAACATCCAAGCTGACATTGTCCATTTGAATAATAGTATTCGGTTTTGCAAATTCTTCAAATAATACACAAAATTGTACAATATGCAAGCACACATGAGCCATAACTACTAGTAATAGTATTCAGTTTTGCAAATTTGAAAATATAATACAAATATTGAAATCTGTCAAAGAATTTACTTGTAATGGCATGATTGAATATAGATACATACTAGTATATAATCATATTCCTGGGTCTCAGTTATTACAATGGATCAATTGTATTTTCCATACCACAAGGGAGATATATTTCCAAGGTGTTTTACAGTATATAGAAGAACTGTGTTTGACACTTTTAATTTTCCAAATTCTATTTATTGCAAATTTATATTTCACTGAATACTACAATGATAAGGGAATTGGTTTCAAAGTGGACAGATTAGATGTCGACGCAACACTTCTAAAATATTTTTTTAAAACAGTCTATATAATAAACTACGGAGAGAAAAAAATCGCAGTATCACTAGTGCAGAAAAAAATGGGTAATCTCCAAAAGGGCCTCTTCTAAATAAACTGCATAACCGAATACCGAATATATATATATATATAAATGTTATTAAATAGACCCCCATGGAATTATGTTAAAGATTTTTCATCCCTCTTAATAATGAATTTTAAACATTGTGATCTTCAGCATTTATCATCAAGCTCTTGTATGTATTCTGCTTCAACAGAATGTTCTAAATTTTCAAACAGAACAATGTTTAGTCTTGTTTCATTGGAGTAAAGGTAAGTCTGAAAGATGGACACTGTTTAGTCTTGTTTCAATGGAGTAGAATATTGTATGCATTCTGTATATCTATGTTCTAGCTCTGTTCAACAACACTGGTAGCGGATGGAGACCGATGGTCTTTAGATTCTGATGACATCTCACACCCTGTATGTGATTGATCTGTTGATGTAGAGTCGTGCTTCACGCATCCAACACTCGTCTCGGATAATTCTGGCTGGTCTTCATTTTCTTCCACATCGCCTTGATTCTCAAGAGACAGCTCTTTCAAAACGGCATCAATTGTTTTGCCTCCCTCTTTGTTTTCTTCATATTTAGCAGAATTTTCACTCCCACCAGTGCTTTCAGCGAGCTTGTTCGATTCGTCCACAATCTCCCGGTCCAGTGGAGCATGCTTATCGAGAAGGGGCATGATCATTCTGGCTAGGCTCGACCCCTCTGCAGACAAATGGAACAGTCTCTCCAGCGTCACGCAGAGGTATGATGTGACGGCCTGTGATTGGTGGAAATGTCTGACAATGTCGCACACCACGTGGCCAATGGCATCCAGATCTGTGTGCGTAGTCTGAGGGGGGAAAAGGTAGCAAATAATAATGACGAAATATTATTAATAATGGATAGGTACATTTTCTTTTGCGCCATAACATTTGTGACGTATGATATTCAGGGATGCGAATGGGGAATTGTGATTTCAGCTGAAACAGCTGGAATCTAGGGGCTGCAGGTCAGGGCACTCCTGTTTTAATAAAAAAAATAATAATAACAGAATTGGGTTTTAAATTTCAAGATTCTTTCACTTATATCACGACTTGTCAGTATAGGGCAGGTGGAAACCCGCAACATCCGTAGCGCTGAATGTTGCAGTAAACCTGCAAGCACCGGCTGGTACTGACAAGACTAAGGATGATAACTGTATTGCCACTATACAGACATCGCATCCTATCAATATCGCGTCGGAAAGGTAACTTTCGCGAACATTGATGCCGGGCCCCCGGGGCGGGATTTGAACCTGGAACCTTGGCTCCGAAGTCCAACTGTTCTACCACTGCACTACCACCCGCCCCCGGGGCACTCCTGTACGACACGGCGTAACTCTAAGGTAGCCTTACCTCCAACTGTATCCATAGACACCATTGCTACGATGGAGTTATGGTTACCCTAGAATTATGCTGTTTCGTAAGGGGGGGGCCCAGGTAATATGAGATCGAACCCGAGATCAGCCCCGGAGCCTTAAAGTCCTCAGAAGATTCTCGTCCCTTGATATCATTTAGCTGTAATATTTGAATACTGATGCAAGTTCTGAGCAATCAATTAAGAAATACAAAAACATTGAGTGCAACAAGTAAAACTATTTAACAATAGTTAAATAATATTTCTTTAACAATGGTTAACAACAGTTAACAGTAAGGTCATTCTAACCTTGGACAGTTTGATGACATTGTGACACCCATTTCTGAAGGTTGACACCTTTGTTATTTCCTTCTCCAATAACGTAATCACAAGTTGACAATAGCATGACCAGGCCAGCTGAAATATATGACAAGACACATTTCTAACAGCAGATGGCCCACTGACAGAAGAATGCATTGTTCTTACAGGAAATAATTAAAAACATGAAGTATGAATGCAATTTCTTGAAGCCTTCCAAATCACCAACTCACTCCAGTTTCTTTTTTAACTCTCTCCACTCTGGAGGCAACCGGAGATGCCCTAAAGAGCAGTGTCTGTGCCTAATCCAGCAGGGAGAGGGTTAAATAAGTCTCCATGCTGACACATTTCAGTAAGGCTAAGGAACCAAGGCCCGTAAAGATAATGTACAACTATGTATAATATAGAAGTAGGAGCTACTAAGCATTGAAATATTTTATAGTGGGGTGCGTTCAGTAGCTGTGAATAATAATTCTGGTGGTAATAATAGTACTGGTGGTAATAATCAGGCACTGCAACACACTTGTGATTTCAGCGGCAAACAAGCCTCGGCTGTAGGCACCAAGCAACATCCAGGGCAAATAATAATAATAATGTGGGAATCTACTTGATCATTCTTGAAAGTTTGCTCATAGTGCTACATTATTACCCTGGTCAATGGATCAATGCACATTTCACCTCAGCTCCCTGGGGAGTATACAACCCAAGCTGCCATTTCAGGCACTAGCAGGTTAACATTCACCCTTCCATCTCATCATACCGGGTACCCATTTACAGCTGGGTAGATTGAAGCAGTGCGAGTCTAAGTACATGAGCTAGGCTCAATCCTGGGACTCACTCCCTCTAGACCGCAGTGCATCCCATATAGCATGTGAGAACTCATTCGCACAAGCGTTGGCAACTGTCCACTGTTATCGAATACAGCCCTAGTTTCACTAATTTTACAAAATATTTTCTTTTTAAATTTGGGTTTAGAGTCGATGAGGTACCATACAGAATTTGAACTCGGCTTGGGAGTCTAATGCTTTACCCACTAGCTCGGGATATCCTAAATAAGGGCTAGTAGAAATTCATGTTTTTTTTTGTTTAAACATTTATTTGTATCACTATTCGGACTAGTAAGTTTAAAATATAAGTTTCCATCTCTGCACTGTCCTATCTCTATCTCTATCTCTATCTACCTCTGGGTTGGGACTCATGCACAGCTTGTGGACAACTCTGCTACAACACAGCCCGTCAAAGTCGGTCTCGTGACCAATGGTTCCCTCCCATAAAGCCAGGCTTTTGTCAGTGATGGCATCGGAAATAACTCCAGGCTTCTCGGCAACTGCAAGATAAGCAGACCACTAGCTGATCTGTGACTGCTTTCTTGAAACAAACTTGAGCCACTAAAATAACTTAGTTTGTTAATTGAAAACAAACTGCAATTCTAAAATATTATTAATTATTTTCATTTGTCTTGTCAGATTCTTCAGAAGTTAGCATTTGAGTTTAATGAATTATATTTTTAAAAAACCACAAGGGATATACTGTGGATGATATACAAAGGCTATTAAAAGAAAGTTGTAGCCACAACATATGCATACCTGCAACTACAGCCAGATTGAGGACAAGATGAGCCAAGGACTTCAGGACAGAAAGCAGGACATCCTTCAAAGACAAGTCACGCATTGCATTATATACTCAAAACAAATAATCAAGGGTCAGCAGATATTTTATGGGGAAGTTTTCCACCAAATTTCGAAAATTGACTTAAGGAGTTTGATGCCATTATTCTTCCAATGTATCTGCCAATTTTCGAAGAGTACATAGAGAGTTTGGAAATTATTTGTTGTTAAAATAATATAAAGCTAAACTTGTATGTCCAAAATGGCCACTGACCCGTAATTGACTTTGTTGAGTATACATGGGCCTGTAGCCTTGCATACAATAAAGAATTAAAGTATGCAACACTTTGTGGTCAGCTCAAATCATGAAACATGAAAAATATCTTCAAGCAGCAGTTGTTGTCTCTGTAGGGCTAGGATGGAACCAAATGTTCCTTTGTGTGGCTAGATATCCACAAATTGAATAACGTAATTCCAATAGATTTGTCTTACAAAACTTAAATAAATTAAAGGTGATATACGGTATCTGGATATAGTTTGGTGTTTTAAATACCTTTCTCTCCTTTACTGCTGTATTGGCTTCTGATAGCAGATTGAGACAAAGGTCAAGGTCAAAGTGGTCTTTTCGCAACATCAGGCAACTGACCACATTCTGAACATGAAAGAGTGATGATAAATATAATGAAATACGTCCACAATTGTCGATTGTTGGTCTTCGCTTTTGGTACTATGCAGCAAATTTGTTTCTAATGGGAGGACAGCCTGTAACAACTATTTCTCATGTTATGATCCAATAGCAAACAGCTGGTAAAGACGGACCAAGGGGAGATAACTACACTATATCCCTGCAGACCATGAAAAAGTCTACATTGAGAAGGGGATTAAAATTCAGGGTAATGCTTCTCAAAGCTCTCGTATCTACTATGAGACCATAGGGCTCTGGCAGTGATCTGTTCATAGCGAGTGATTATGGAGTTTAATGTCGCTGCGGAAATCTTTCACCCATTTGCGACGATTCTATTCATAGCGATCAGCCACCCACGAGAGTGCTACGATCTCATAGTGGATACGAGAGTTTCGAGAAACGATACTCTGACCCTATTAGGTGTCTTGCTCCGAAGCTCTATCCACAGTGCTACCCATTACATCACAACTACAAATCTTGACCACAAGAACTCACCTTTAGATCGCATACTATGTCGGACATGGATCGGGCATTTTCCAGATGCTGGCTCGGAGATTTCGGCTTTGTTTCCGTTCCGGTAATACACGTGGGATCGCCAAGGAGTAGATGGGTGCTGACTATCCGACTCGTGGAAGTTGTCATCTCAGCTTGCATTACACCTGGTAGTATAACAGAACAAATTTTCGTTTAGGTGGTTTATTGAAAAAGAGGTTTAGATCCGCTTTCAAGATTATTTCACACATATCACTTGCTCGAGTGTTTTGTGTGTACATGCCCTGCTTGTACTAGATCAGATCAGGCCCTGAGATTACAAAATGTTTTTGAGTACGATTTCATACTTGCTCACAAATTCCTATATAAAAATTGAGCTTGAGCATGAAAGCATACTCAAAATGTTTCGGAATCTCAGAGCCAGATTTCCACAGGTTTAACCCTATCCCTGCTGGATTAGGCACAGTCATTATTGTTTAGGGCATCTCCAGTTGCCTCCAGCATGGAGAGGGTTAATAGTGCTAGCTTACTGGAATATCCTGCTAATTACTTGACATTACCCAGGGTGATGTTGGTGAGTATCCAATGACTGATGCGAGTCTCAGCCTGCTGACTGGCTATTTCTGCTGCCATGGCAACCACAGACTCCGACTGTTCCTCGGGTAACAGGAGCTTGAGTGATGCTAGAGTTCTCTCCCTGCAAAACCTGAAAAACAAGTAAACATGGCTATAATTACAAGAAATTGTTTAAGGGTTTAGAACCGCTTTCAAGATTCTTTCACTTATATCACAGCTTGTCTGTTTAGGGCAGGAGGAAACCCACAACATCCATAGCACTGAATGTTGCAGTAAGCCTGTGAGCACTGGCTGGTACTGACGGACCTAGGAGATGTTGTCAGTAAGCCTATTAGACATACAATCACAGAGTAATTTGTCGTTTTGGACCGAATTGGTGTTAAAAATGCAAAGTACATGCACTTAGAATACATATAATCGCTTTTGTACCTCCAAATATCTTTTCACCACTGTAGAATAGGTAAAATTCCATTACAATTTACATTTCGGTAAAACCTGAATAATCAATTGGTAATGTACTGTAATATATCAATTTTCTATAGTCTAATAGACAAAGGGGAATAACTCTTAATCATTGAACACGGTCAAAATAACATTTCATGACTAATGGTATCAATAAAGCTACATATAAATATAAATATTATTATATTTATAAATATAAAATAATATAATATGAAAATATTGAAAACCAGTGGGATATGCGGAAAATGTAGCTGGTTACCCAATATACTTGTGTAGACACGTCAAATGTACAAACGTTTATGTAAAAATACGATTGACCATGAAATATGTAAACAAACATGTGATTGCATGCCTTTAAATTTGTCGATTGATTTAATGCCTTATGTCGCTGCAGGAATATTTCACCCATACACGATGACTACAATAATCATGGTATTTAATAATAAAATTTGTGGATTTAAAATAAAAAAATAATTTAAAAAACACGGATGGATAAAATGCTGTTGAAATATTATGGTTAACCTAGTCAATGCTAGTTGGACCTTGGTTGTGTTTCTTGTACTTACTCTCTCTGTTGTTCTTTGATCATCGTCCTCAAGTCACTGAGTTCTCTGGGAACAGTCTTGCCAATTTCCTCAGCCTCCAACCCCTACGAAAATTAAGGAGATTTTGTGATATTTCCCCATTTCACAAGCTACTACGGCCATTTGTTTTGGACATGAGATAAAAAAATAAAAATAATAAAGTAAAATATGAAAATACTGAAAACGAGTGGGACATGTGGAAAATGTAGCTTATAACAAGTTGAACTTGTCGTGCGGAAAATGTAGCTTGTTGTCCAATATATGTTTAGACAATCAAATGTACATACTTTCAAGTAAAATACATTTGACTATGAAATATGTCAACAAACCGTGATTGTATGCCTTTAAAACTGTCAAATATTTTTACCCTTTTCCTCTTCTCTGCATCGAGACCTCGAAGTTCTTCCTGAAGATTTTTGACTCGAGATTTGACAGACATTAGGAACTGTGGTAATATCATGGTGCGAAACTTCTTGATGAAGTTTGACGCAATTCTCTCCGCTACAAATTCGACCGTCCGTTTTAGAGAGGCTACATGATTGTGGAAGAAGTTCTCCTCAAGCTGAACCTGAAAGAAACACACAATCTGGATGTTATTTACCATAATTATGCCCATGTCATAACATTTCCTGTGTGTGTGTGTGTGTGTGTGTGTGTGTGTGTGCGTGTACTTGTGTATGTGTAAACTATTATTTCTGTTACATTCCACAAGTTCACATTTTGTGATATACCAACATTATATGTTCAACACTGTGACAGATGCATTGTAGCAAGCAATCGGATATGGATAATTTGAAATAACTTTATTGTAACTCATATATAGCTCGCTGATGGAAAATGGTATTCCTTGCGCTATCCCTATGCAATTATACAGATACTGTTGTAATTTGTGCTGCATAAAGACAAATTTACCAACCTGGAGTTGTTTTTGCGTGTACATGGCTATCTTCCCTGTATTGGCAGCAATGGGGGTGATCTTCCTGACACTGCCACGGCTGTTTGTACCCACAACAAACTCCAGCAACAGGTTACGCATCTCGGCTGAAGTTACCAAGACAAACATGGGTGGAAAATTATTTTAATTGTTAAGCCATAGTTATTTGATTCCCTGGTTTACGGATCTGCCAACCCGATTTTTTCCACTTTGGAAAATAAAAATAATTATTTCTATTTTCTGCCGACAAGTGTACTAGTCTTTAGAAAATTAAAATAATAACTGGTGAAGGAGCAAGTCATATTTACCTGAGCTAAAATTATCACATAAAAATCCGTAAACCGGGGAATCAAATAACTACGGCCTTTAAATAAAATTTAAAATATTAAATCTTTTTTTAGGTTTACAGCCTCTTTCTAGGTCCTTTCACCGATATCACGGCTTGTCAGTTTAGGGCGTGAGGAAACCTGCAACATCCGTAGCGCTGAATGTTACAGTAAACCTGTGAGCACTGGCTGGTACTGATGGATCAAGAATGATAACTGCATTGCCACGGTACAGACAGCGCATCCTATTGCAAAAATGCACACAAAAAATTACTTTGTTTTTATAACTATGACTGACAAATATAATAAACTTTATAGGAGTGAATGAATTAATGCTTGCTTATTGTCACCAGTGGGTTGAGTCACAGCGGGAATCTTTCACCCATACGTGACATTACCAGTTGGGAGAATATAGAACTACAAACCGATATAAGGGCAGCAACCATATAGGAGATCTTGGGATACAAGGTCAAGGTCATCCTGAAAAGAAAACAATGTAAAGAATGACACAACTGATACGATACAACCAACCCAGCAGAACCCTTCCAGATCAGCCGACCCCACAATGTATGCATATCAAATATTATTACAGAGGTCCAAGTCCATTAACGATATGCACAAGAGGCAGTTGTAGTTGAGGAAAACTGCAACACCCGTAGCGCTGAATGTTGCAGTAAACCTGCGAGCACCGCCTGGTACTGACAAACCAAGAATGATAACTGCATTGCCACGGTACAGACAGCGCATCCTATCACGATCACATCGGAAAGGTAACTGTTGCGACTTTGGGATGGGATTTGAACCTGGGGCTATTGGCTTCGAAGTCCAATGATCTACCATTGCGCTACCGCCAGCTCCCAGTAAATACTTACCAGCGGCAGGAGACTGTGGCTGTCGATTTGGACATCCTCCATTGAACCCTCCTCCTTGAAAAATAGGCCATCTGGCATCGTAGGGCTCTGCAGACAAGAGAGACAGACATCTTTAAGTACTCAACAACATTCGTTAAGAGCCAGTAGCCTTTTTGGAGATTAAAATTTAGGTTTCCAATTATTATAACAAGGTGAATTTCCAAATGTCTACAGACTCCAGGTACTCTTCAAGCACTTGCAGACACATTGGAGGAAGAATGGCACTAGATTCCTCAAGCCAAGTTACGAAATTTGGTATTAAGCTTCCCCCATAAAATATTTACCATACCTTAATTTATTTGTTGAGTATACGACTGTCAAGGCAGCAGTTATAATCGGAATTAGTCTTCTAGCGCAAACTAAAATGCCCAATGTTTAATGTATTCTGAGAACTAGTGGAAATCTAAGAACTTTTAGTTTTGGCTTATCATATGTTATTATTACCAGAACTTACAGGCATACAATCATGGTTTGTGGACATATTTCATGGTCAAATGCATTTTACCTGACAGTATGTACATTCGATTTGTTTACACAAGTATGTTGGGCAACAAGCTACATTTTCTGCATGTCCCACTGGTTTGCAACATTTATTGGTTTATTTCCACATATTAAAAATTAATACAATAATGGTTTGTATGCCTTTAACCAATGCAAGGCTAGGCTATCTCCATCAAACAATTTATCTCCACGTATTAAAAATCGTGATAAAAAATAAATAAAATATGATTGTATGCTTTTAAGTTTAACCACTACAAGGCTATCTCCATCAAACGGAACTGGAAATTAGGAACTCACGTCAAATAGCCAACTGATCAGGACGACCACCATTAGGTTGCCATAGAAAGACTGGTTCTGTAGTACCCTCTGCCAGGATAAGCTGAGAAAAAACAACATGATAGAAGGATTAACTTATTTGATTCCTGGTTTATGGATCCACCATGATTTTTTCAACATTTTTTATTTCTCTCAACCAACCATTAATAATCTCCAATTATTATATTCTTTATTTTTGACTTGACTGACTGGTCAAGATATCAAATTATATTTATTTTTGACTGCCCGTGCCAAAATTATCACACAAAATTTAAAAAGTAAATCATTGATTATCTTTGACCTTCACCTTAGAACCAGACGTAAGTCAGACAGGAAGTGTTCATATATATCCAGAGTTGGGGCCAATGGATCCATTTGGGAGGCGAACTCGACCAAACAAGGCACGACTAGTACCAGTCTCCGACACCAGATGGCGCTGCGAACTGTCTCCACGAGGTCCAATGGCGGTGGAATCTGAAGAATAAAATAATATTAAAATAATATTAAAAAAAATAAATAAATACATCCAGTGTAATTCATTTTGCATTTTCATCTATTTCTGCTAATCTCAAATACAATGTTGTAATAATTAATGGAGATTTTGGGGTACTTTTCGTGAGTAAACGCATTTTCATGAGTACATTCAGTCATCACTTTATGCATTATTCTCTTGTCCAAGCGTGTGGCTAACAAAAGGAAAGTGAGTGAATTATTGTTTTACATTGCAGCGGGAATCTTTCACCCATAAACAATGACCCAATGGAAAGCCCCGATTTTCTAGTAATTCAATTCTCAATGATAATTGTAACTATACCAATAGCCATGTTGTTAAGAATGAATGAATGAATGCTTTACGTCGCAGCGGGAATATTTCACCCATACACGACGACAAGTTATAAGTCAATCCGATTTCATCTAATGTTACATATTGTCTCCTACACATCATAGATAGTGTAGCAATGTTTCTGGAACTACTTTGAAGGCATGTACATGAATACAGAATCCACTTTTGTTTATTGTTTTAAGAGGTATTATTAATGCTTCAAATGAGTGAGTTATTGTTTCTGTTTTACGTCGCAGAAGGAATCTTTCACCAATAGGCAACAATGTTTCAAATGAACTTCAATGACATAATATAAAATGGTAAACCAACAATGTTAGATATCCATGGGTACCCAGTAGTCTCTTCAATCAGGTACCAAGATTATGAATAATTTTTGAGTACAAACTGATGCTACATTCAAAGTTCTGTTCACAATTCCTCATATAAAATTTGAGCTTGAGCATGAATTCGTACTCAAAAGGGTTCGTAATCTTGGGGCTAGGCACTTTTTAAACTCCGAAGAAAATTTTGGCACTTTTTGGTATCGATAACTTTTCCTTGCATCGGATTCATCGAGATGTACTGATCAATACGCCAATAGTTTTTTACCAATCAGCGCGTCACAAATACACACCTTATTTCTCTGAGAGACGTAGCTCTTCCTAACAGCATCTGGAAGCATCTCAGTCGTCTGGTACGGCAAGAAGGTGACGAAACCCAGGAACTTTCCCAGAAGTCTCAGGGTCAGCAAACAGGAAGTAAACAGCTCATGCTGATCCTAAGACAGTGAATTATTGTTTTATGTCACAGCGTGACGATTCCTATGACAGATTAAAAAAAATATATTAAAAAAATTTGGGGTTTAGGGCCGCTTTCAAGATTCTTTCACTTATATCATGGCTTGTCATTTTAGGGCAGGAGGAAACCCGCAACATCCGTAGCACTAAATGTTGCAGTAAACCTGCGAGCACTGGCTGGTACTGACAAACCAAGGATGATAACTGCATTGCCACTCTCCAGACAGCGCATCCTATCAATGTCGGGTCAGAAAGGTATCTTTTGTGAACATTGATGCCGGGCTCCGGGGCGGGATTTGAACCTTTGGCTCCGAAGTCCAACGTTCTACCACTGTGCTATCTCCCACCCCCTAAGACAGATAATAGGGACTGTAAACAGACACGAGGTAACCCCAGATTCATTCAAAATCTGGTGACATAAACTGGTCAAACATCTAAATGCACTACGCATTGACTGACAGCTGATGATCTCCCATTGTGATGTCACGTGAAAACGTAATAGCAGACGTCATAGCAACCGTTGCAAATATCACTAGCAACCATGCTATGATGTTCATGATATAAGGTCAACAGATATTTTCATGGTTTATGCTCATTGGAATAATTTTTAACAAAGTCTATAGTTCCATTCTAAAATCATGCATATCGATGTCCATCAAAGGTAACCCTGATTAGCAAGTATCTAATGCTATATCTCCGATTAGGTGTCACCAGATGCCGGTCAATGGAAATGACCCAGACAAGACTTAGTGTCCATATTGAAGTTTTGATACGTTTAATGTTTAACGTCACTGCAGGAATATTTCACCCATATGCGACGACTTAATGGAAACTTAACCATCGTAATTTGTGCTAGTATAGAGTAATCATGCAAAGAGAAAAGAAATTTCATTAGTATGAACGTATTTGAAGTACCGTACATAAATAAGAACATACTAAGATAAAAGAAACATTTTACAATTTCATCCATATAATATTTCTCATTTTGAAAATATGTTTACAATCTAAAAATATTGTAACCATATACTAATAAAATTAATTAAGGGCAACTAGCCTTTTTTAAAACTTAATTGTAGCTCTTATATTAGTTAACAATGAAGAATTTCTAAATGTCTACAGGCTCCAGGTATTCTTCAAGAATTTGCAGACACGGAAGAAGAATGGCATCAGAGTCCTCAAGCCGAGTTCTGAAATTTGGTAGTAAGCTTCCCCCACAAAATATGTCCCGGCCTTTAATGTATTTTCCCGAGTACATATTACATTACATACCCCTTCTTCAGATTCAGCACTTGTGGATTTGACCTCCAGACCTCCAACCTCATGACCTCCAGACAAGACAAACTCAGTAGTGATCAACTGAAAAATATTACTAATCATCATGCAATAATTGCAAAATATAAAAATAAGCAGGTCCACAATAAATTATTCTGAACAGTTACTATAGCAGGAAATGACGTTAACTTTGCCCCGACTACTGGTATGTCACCCCTTTGTGAAAAGTAGACCATGACAGCGTTTCACGAGTCATACTGTAGTCGGTGCCTAAATAAGGGCGTACACTATGGTCTTACTATAGCAGGAATTTAAATAAACCTCGAATTAGGCCCCGATTACTAGTACGACCCCTTTCATGAAATGCAGACCATGTTCTGATCTCCAGGCATGGCAACAGAAAATTGTGATTTCAGCGGAAAACAAGCCATAAATCAGCAGATGTCTGCATATCAGCGGAAAATTGTCATACCTATACCTCATTAGTGGGTGAGTTTGTTTGTTTGGATTGGGGTTTTAAGTCGCTTTCAAGATTCTTTCACTTATATCACGACTTGTCAGTTTAGGGCAGGAGG
>JAUTBT010061875.1:0-14635 GCA_032361225.1 Lepetodrilus schrolli | reverse complement strand
TCCTCCTGCCCTAAACTGACAAGTCGTGATATAAGTGAAAGAATCTTGAAAGCGACTTAAAACCCCAATCAAAACAACAAAACTTTGAATATCAGACGAGTGTCAAAATGGTCGTATTTGAAAGTGCTGCAATAATCATTTCCATCAATGTTTTCAGAATATGGCTCACCATGTAGCCATTTTTCACTCACAATTGAAACGATTACCTCTAAAGTAGAGTTGAAATTTATTACTATGGAACTAATACCTAAAGTGGAAAGTAATTTCTCAAGTTCAACTGAGGCATGTATATTACTTAATGAAAGGAAGGAAGTACATTAAATATTTTGGGATAGTGATAGTCTTTAAACAAATTGTGTCAAATTTGTTGTATACACTGAACAACTAGTTTTCGTAGCTATATTCGTATACATATGTTCTATATGAAAACAGAGTAGAATATTTTAAATATATTTACATGTTTAATCTGTTCATCAAGATGTATTAGGAAAAAAAATCTCAATATCATTTTACAACTGCTTCCATCCTTTTGTAATGGGAAAACAATTTATGAGACTGACTTAGTGTGTTTCTGTCAAAATGATTAGAAATTGTGTCAAGGTTTTACTTGACTGTCATGAAGTTTGTAGTCTGTGGCTAAATTAATTTCTTTCATTTGGCTTACTGTTATTGTACATGGTTAATACTTAGTGATTGTTCCAATCAGTTTGTACAACTGATTTTTTGGGGACATGTATGCGAGTATGTTACCGATTTTCATACAATCCACTCTCAATGTCCTGCTTTACATGCCAAACTTGGGATTATCTACAATGTATTGCTTCCAAAATCAAAAAGTGTATAAGACGTCTAGCACTTTATTCTATAATCAGTTGCTGGTCTTCCGTGGTATTTCTTATGCTTGTTGTAAATGAAATGAGAAATAATATTTTCCAAATACAAAATAGACAACCCGAATGTTTTAACTTTTCACATACATACACACACGAATACCCACGTGATCTAGTTAGTTCTTACTTAAACAATCTGGATACTGTATGCATCTTGCTCATTGTTTGTTATATCTATTATTTCGTCCAGTTTTACACCGTTTGCTTGTTAGTCTGTGTCTCATGCTGACTATGTATCATTGAATCATGATGGTAAAAGTTTCGATTAACGAAAATAATATATTGGCCAAAAAAATATATATATTTCAAGAAACTGGTAACATATCACCTTGAAATATTATCATAAAAAAAGAAGAAAATACTGCCAATGTCTTGCATTGCTGTTATATTAGATCTTATTGGAAGTTGATCATATCAGCGAAATTAGTGTCCAATTGTGTGCGTGTGTGTGTGTATATGTAACAGTGGTATATATATTGCATGTAAGAAACAGTGTGACAGCTGGCTTTGTTTGTAGTGGACGGCACTGATTTGGTGGCCACAGACTTGCCTCCCCTTCTCTTGTTGAATGACGTCTCTAGGAGACCGACTGACTGGAGTTTTGCCTGGATGGGCTGCAAATGTCAAATTGACCATTTCAAATTTTGGAAATATGATTTACACAATTATATTTTACTGCCCCATATGATATAGTTATAATATAATCCAAACTAGATATTTGTAGATATCTATTATCTATGTATTTTTACATTTTCCGTTTTTCCCTTCAGAATTACTTTTTTTCCCCCTTTATATTTGAAACAAATTAAGGCATACAGTCCTTCCACGTTTTGCAAGTCGTGGACACTATAGATATCAGAACCCCCCTGATGTGTTATGATGTGCTGTTCCACCCCAAGTCAAATTCCTGTGCATGCATGCTAACAGTATCATATACAGTACATTTTGTTGGTATAATTTATTTGTTTACATTGTACATGTATAGTTGACGAGTAAACTTTTTTTTTTCTCACTACTTTTGATTTGTGTTCTCTGTGTTCTATGGAGCTTTTTCTCAAACAATTCTTTTATGCTTTTTGCTTCATCCCATTCTCATTTTATTCATTCCACACTGGTTGAATGAAGGTACTGAAATTCTACAAGCTGTTGGTAGAGGATGGGTTCATCCATGCTTGTACTCAGCTACAGAATATTGAAGCTGGTTGGCACTAAGTTTATTGGGGATGTTTAAAGGGATACAATCACAGACATCTACAATCATTTTGGACTACCGTAAATTGTATCTAAAATGCAAATTACATTCACTTAGTATACATCACTTCTGGTACCACCATTCTACAGTGCAAGAAATTCCTTAGCACCCTTCTGCAAAGTAAACATATTTTGAAATGCTACCTATCTAATTAGAGTTACTTCCCTTAATTAATTTCCCCAATCAATTTCCCTGTTCAACGTCGTATTTGAGAATTTCTACATACTGCATCACATAATTGTGTTGATCACCTGAATTTACCTCCGACAGGCTTTCCCTTCCCATGCTGAAATGCAAGATAGATTGTGCACGTGATCAACAAAATTATGCAACGTACACAGGAATTCTCGAGTTTGAAGTTGAACGAGAGAAAACTAAACGTCTCTATTCTGACATTGTGAATGAGGTACTTTCTGTTTCATTTATTCAAAGGTAAGGCAATGTGTTTCACAAGGTTGCTGATCTATTGTTAAAGAAATCTATCAAATATGAAAATAGCAAACTAGTACAATATTTTGTACAAGTATTGTAGCTAGTTGACTGAAGCACTTGTATACACACAAATCAAATTACTGGGCAACATATTTTATGGTAAATTTTCATCCGACCATTAAATAGGTGAACGATATGTGTGATTGTATGCAAGTACTTGGTGACTGCATTACTAAGAATTGACATATCATTCAGACTGATTTTGGATCATGTGCACACAACTTTCTCGTCGATGTAGTAAAACATCCAGAAAGCAGTAGCCATGGTAGCTGCAGTTCTGTAGCTAAAAGGTGCCCCGTTTACAATTTTGCTATCTATATGGCACCCTTTAGCTACAGAGGATCGCAGTAGTATGCATCAACAAAAGTATGCATCCGATCCAGATGCGCTGGGTTAATCACGTGTGGCATAAATACACGCGGCAGAACAAAATCCAGCTAGGATTAGATTCATTAACCGTTATACTTCATGTCTGCATGCTTATTTTCGAAGGAAAGTTGTTTTTTCACATAGTATTTTATGAAATTCGTCACCGTACCAGCTCGCAGCAATTTTTAGCATCTTGCAGCTATTTTTAGCAACATGGTGTCCGTCGAAAAACGCGATCGGTGATGAATTTCATAACTTTTCCTTCGAAAATAAGCATGGAGACATGAAGTATAATGGTAAACGGGGCACCTAACTGCAGCTATAGCCATGGGTGCCTATCAAAGGAAAATAATAATGTAATATACATTTCTGTGCCTTATATTGCATCAAACCACTGTTCAGAAAGCATCGGAACAAATAAATTGACTTCAGGTACGAAGATTCTACCAATTCCTGCCTACTATTAAAGGGAAGCCAAATGAGGTTTGGGCTTTAAAGACACTTTCAAGATTTTTTAACTCTCATCATTGCTTGCATGCATATGTACTGCTTGTACTAGTCTGGATTTCTGCCAGTTTGTATAGTGCTAGCTCACTTGGAATATCACATACTGCAGATAGAACATAGATACCCCACTCGGATATACCTGGTACCTGATACTGTAGTATACTAATTCCGAGCAGATCAGTCGTTTACCCCTTTAATGCCGAGTGCTAAGCAGGGGAACAACAAGTACCATATTTTTACGTCTTTTGGTATAACGTGATCGGGATCGAACCCATGACGCTCTAACCACTATGCCACGGAGCCAGCTGTTGAAAATAGAACCCACTGTTGTTGAACATGGGGCAACACAAGGTTTTGTTTCTCCAGTCACACAGGACATTCATCAGGTTATTATTGGCAACCCTGCGATTTGTTGTGACCAATACATGTAGAACCTCTCCAGATGTATGGAAGATGGACATTGCCAATCATCTGCCTCACTTATTACATTTGACATGAAGGTACCAACACTCTACAAGCTACGTGTAGAGGGTGATTGTATGAGTGCTTCAGTTTGTTGCCAAATAAAAAATAAAAACACATAGAAAGCTTCCCAACATTGTAATTAAGATCAGTGTAGTACATGAACAAGATTAAAATGACATGTCATAGAAACATAAATCTTGTTCTCATCAGCTTGACATGTTGACAAAATAAAGACTACTACGGTACATAATTCATATACATTTTCCAATAAACAAAATGCCAGACAAATCGGATATATACTACCGGAAAAAAGAAACTGTGCTTCATATAAAGTGATGTAAATGCTAACTTTTCGAACATAACATAATATTTTGTCATTCGTCTGATCAATATTTTATCATAACATATTCAATGACAAAATCCATATCTGTAATAAGAGACGGAGTCCTAAAAGTGGGGGTCGTGTAACAACACAATTAAGAAGGTCATTACGAGGTGTAACCACCATTTGTGTTGATACAGGCGAGGGAGTGGCGCTGCATTGAAGATGCCAGATGATGGAAAGCTACCTGGGGATATTGTTTCAAATGTCGACCAAAGATTGGCCCAACTGAGCTAGTGTTACTGGCAGATACTGGTCCCATCATAGGCGTTGGCTACTACAACAATGTTATACTGCCTCAAAAAAGTTACAACATGTGCAACGCATGGGTGGGCATTATCCTGCTGCAACGTGACGTTACATCCATGCATCTCAAACGGTTACGTCCCAGTAGCGTACACCATTCAAATTGCCATTAACAATGATGAGTTGTCTTCTCCCCGAGCTGTGATGCCGCCCTATACCATTACACTTCCACCCACAAACTGACGACGTTAAGTAACGCATGCGTCGTTAAAACATTCTCCTGGACGTCTGTAGACCCTTGCACAACCATCAGTACTGTCCAGATCAAACCTGGACAGTATCGATGCACCAACCGAAGATGGTTATCTTATTGATGTGACGTCACATGTGGATAACTGGACCGTGGCAAGTCACAAGTGTTTCACTGCTGTAGATAACGTCTCCAAAGAGATGATATTGTGTTACGATGAACATTAAAACGTCTGGCCACTTCGATGTGCGCCATTCCTGTTTGCAGCATACAAGACGCGTAGACGTTAATTTTCAGCAAGTCGTGGCATTGCGTAAGCATTATTTACGGTTAAACAAACATGTTTTTATGAGCACCTGATAACTAAATAATCAACGCGTGATGCTTACATTCAACAAACACGTGTTTGAGTATCATGCTCCTAACAAGCACTCAAAATGGTGCGCCGTGCATTAACATGCATGTGCAAATTGTGCATCATGACATTAAAGTCGAGGAGATATCATGAACATGTACTGAAAAATGCATTATTTAATTTAACTTCATATTAAGCACAGTTACTTTTTTACCACTAGTATAAATAGCACAGTTCTCAAGATAAATCAGTATCAATTCTAAAATATTTATTCCCTTCACAGTTGGCCAAATTTTACCTTTATCAAACAAATATTTAATTTGACAGTATAAAAATGATTAAAACTACAAAAGATATTCCAGCTCGGATATTTATCTACAATGAGCAATAACAAGGCGTATTATCTGTTCTGATCAGTGTAGTAAAATATTCTTTTACTTAGCTACATGCAACATTATTTCAGTCACATATTAGCAACGTCAAATCGCCACAACGGATAAGCTTCAACCCACTGGCCATCAACAATATTTCAGTCACATCACAGCAGGACAAGTGTTTGTAAACACTTAAGAAGGAACGTTTGAATCCTATTACAGAGTTTGACGCTCCATAAAGCAGCAAAGTATAGTCTGTTCATACACAAAGAGTAGGCAACTGTTCTTATCAGCAGAATGTGTGAAAACATCCTTGTCAAAATGTCCTGACCATTGCTAATTAATGTTCCAGCTGGATACAAAAGTTTGCGAAAAACATTATCAATCAAACAGGCCTGAGTTTCATGACGGGGTCGTACCAATAGTCTTCGCGTATATTGAGGTTTACATAATTTCCTGTTATAGTAAACAGATGGTGCATGCCTTGATTTACACCCCGACTACAGTGCGACCATATCGTGAAACACAGGTCAGATTGTTCTCCGAGATATAATTATTATCATCATCACCAATGTAGAGGACAATTTTGATAAAGTGTAGTTTTCTGGCTGGCAGTTCCACCTGTGACCTGGCCCATCTGTTGAAAGAATGACAAAGGTTTTAGAAAGTTCCTACAACTCATTCACTTCGTATTACTCCCCTTCTCACAAATAACATTCATACCGATCGATTTGTCCGCGTGATGTCAATGTCATTCAGTCACACCAGGACTACTTGAAGGTGTCCACAAGAAACACTCTCAGAGAACTGTATCCCTATATCAAAGTACAATTAATTAATAACCATGTTAGCAGTTTGTACGACATATCACTTCTATGTCATACCTCATTGGCATAATTGAAAGAGTGATCTCCCTTTAACAAGATAATGACGATGTGATACTCCTGCAAACATTGCATCAGGGACATGGAATTCATATGTACAGCGATGTGATGGAATAGATAGACAACAACAGTGATCAAATGCAATATCAAGTATCCATTTCTTCCTCTTCTTCAACATCTCCTGAAAAACGCAAAAAGGTAAAACATTGAATTCATATCTGTATAATACTGCAAGCGAACAATAGCATAAAATTTACTGTCCTAATTTTTTTTAAATATTGGGGTTTAGAGCCAGTTACAAGACTCTTTCACTTATATAACAGCTCTTCAGTTTAGGGCAGGAGGAAACCCACAACATCTGTAGCGCTGAATGTTACAGTATACCTGCTAGCCTTGGCTGGTACTGTCATTACTAAAACGAAATGACTTTTTAAGGAAAACCAATTCCCGGATTTGCAAATTAATGCTGTTTCGAGATATTTGTGAATATGTATACTGGAAATAAATGGTGAGTGACTTAAGTAAATTTATGCTTAATGTTACTGCAGTTTCTTTCATGAAATAAAATACCATACGAATCTGAGAACACTTTTGACACTGATTGATATACATAATCAGCTGACATGGGTTCATAACACTGCTTGCCCAACCAGGATCCTGTTTCACAAAATTATTATAGCACTACAAGGATTATAACTTGATAGATATGTAGTACGACTCCTAGTGCTACAATCCTTATGTAGAACTGGGCCCATGTATCAATAGAAGATGTGTACTGACAGAATCACCAGATATATCCCCCCAGTGTGTGTAGTCCAACTATAACACTTGTGTGTTGTTTTCACGTAATGCACAGTTGACTGGAGTGATATGAAACATCACTAGGGCTAAATGTGTTATGTTGTAGCCTAACGAATTGAACTCATGTACGCCAGCCTCCTTATTGAACACTTGCTCTTGTTAGCACCTAACTGACTGTGCTACCGGGGAACACATGAAGGCCTAACCTAATATTGTTTAGTGTATCGATACTTAATTTCAAAGGGCAATAACTCATTGAAACTTCAATGTAAAATCCCTGCATAGAAATGTTGGAATTGTATAATTGTTTATTTTTTTCGAGACATACGACAGATAACACACCGGCCCTCGGGCGTTATCGGCATATAATGCACTCCTTTTCAGAAATTGCCCCTCGGGCTATGCCCTTTATCACAGCTAATGCCTCTCGGAGCGGTGGCTATTTATACTGAATGTAGAAGAACTAATGAGCTCCTTAGTACCACAGAGTGAACAGTGCCACACCCACAGCGGCCAGCCTTACCCCGGGTCCTCTTTGCTGGGGTCGCCTCTCTGCCTGGGACCTGCCCTGTCTTCAGGATCTGGTTCAGCCGCTCCACCTCCTCCAGTGTCTTGGCATTAGCAATAGCTCTCTGAGGACACGAGAACATAGCATGTAGCGCTATGAACAAACTTTTGAGCATGGATGTGCCACAATAGAAATGTGCATGTTGTTATTATTATTATGTTGTTTTTTTAATTAGGATTTATAGCTGCTTTCAAGATTCTTTCACTTATATCATGGCTTGTTAGTTTAGGGCAGGAGGAAACCTGCAACATCCATAGCGCTGAATGTTGCAGTAAACTATTATTACTTATTGTATTTTCATAAAACTTGTCATGATCTGTTCGTATGACATAGTGGGATGACAAGTAAGTGGCAGCAAGAAATTGGTATCGTCTAGCACAGATAAATAAAAGCTGATAAGCTCCCCAAATATGGAATTATTCTACACACTGGAAACGTAAGTTGCAAGATGGAATTCAAACTAAAGTTGGCAATTTAATTGTAGTGTCCCTCGACAAATACATACGTTGATAATTGGACCATGTTTTTATCTAGGTTATTGGCTGACAAAATCACTTTAGTTCGTGGCAGTAAATGAATGCATCCAAAATAAAATCGTCCTGGATTTAATTATATCAAAGCACAGAAACAATGATCTGGTGCAGACTGCTAATCCTATAAGATATTTTAATCTATCACCACAAAAACAATCAGTCACATGTTGCTTTTTGGACAACTCTGCCATGATAACTACTTTCATCAACAGGATTGATAGAATTAAGTGTTTGACGTCGCAGCAGGAATGTTTCACCCATACGCGTTGACTTCATTAACAGGAAGCACTGACCTTAATAGACTCGATCTCATCTCTAGAAGGTCCCACTGGATTCCCGGCTGGTTTCTTCTCTGGCAGTTTCTCTCCTGGCACAAACGTCTTGCTACGTTTACCAATATCCTGCACCAGCTGCTGGCCTTTCTTGCCTTTGAATGTCTTGGCTGACTGCTCCTTCTCCTGAAGACATACAACTGACAGTCAGCACCGACTTTCTGTTATTTATTTCATTTATAGACTGCATGCATTGATGTTGTTTTTTGTGTTATTTTTTAAATTGGGATTGGCTTTCAAGATTCTTTCACATATTATGGCTAGTCAGTTTATTGCAGGATGAAACACACAACATCTGTAGCGCTGAATGTTGCAGTAAACCTGCGAGCACCGGCTGGTACTGACAGACCAAGGATGTTAACTGCATTGCCATGGTACAGACAGCGCATCCTATCATAATCGCATCAGAAAGGTAACTTTCACGAACATCGATGCCAGGCTCCTGAGACGGTCTATGAACCACAGCCGGAGACTTTGGCTCCAGTCCAAGCCTTCTACCATTGCTCTACAATGCGCCCCAAATTGGTGTATAGAGCTGCTTTCAAGATTCTTTCATTTAGTTCACGGCTTGTTAATTTGATTTACTCAGATTTTTTAAAGTGCTGCAAATGAACACACACCTTCAACTTAATCCTCTGGAAATCTAATACTCGCAAGTGTGGGCATTTGTGGATGACGTACAGACGGTAATGTTTCTTGGCTGTCACTGGATTCCGCAACAAACTGAAAAATGACGAGAATTGTGTCTTAATAATATATGTTATTTCCCAATATAATGGTAGGATATTAGGGATATTTTGTATGGAGGCTGTTGTAGGCTAAACAAAAGTGACGAAAGGTGTCAATATTTGATTCAAATACAATAAACATGGGAAATATTAAGAGTACATACAGGCCCGAGATTACGAACATTTTTTAGTACAATTTTATGCTCACGCACAAAGTTTCTATATGGTGATTTGTGAACAAAACTTTGAGTTGAGAAAATGAGTGAGAGTGAATTATTGTTTTACGTCACAAAAGTAATCTTTCAACCATACATGACGAGAGTTGAGCAAGACATCATACTCAACAGTTTGATAATCTTGGGGCCAGGTCAACATATCTATTGAACGGTGGGGGAATTAGTATAGCAATCGAATACTCCATGATACATGGTATTGCATCAAAGCACACGTAGGTGTATTAACCCTCTCCATTCTGGAGTCAACCGGTGATGCCTTAAAAAGCTGTGTCTGTGCCTAGTCCAGCAGGTAGAGGGTTAATAATGTGTACAAGGGTCAGGCGACTTACCTGAGGTGCTCCAGGGACTTGAGTGATGCCAGGTTATCCAGGTCTCCCAGTTCCTGCAGTCCATTGTTTGTCAGGATCAGTGTCTCCAGGTACGGTAAGCTCTCCTCTAGACTCTCCCCAATACGCCTGTGGGAATCGTGTCAATATTAACAGGAGTAAATCAATTGTTCACTGAATGAGAGCATACAAATAATGATACATCTGACATAACTTTGCCAGTTACTTCAAGATGCTACGAAGGTCATAGATATTAGTTATTTGATTACATTCATTAAATAATTGTTTTCTGGCAAAAATAATAGATGGGGACAGGGAGATATCATTTTACATATTGACCATTTGTCAGTCGTAAAATATAAACAGTTTAGATTTGTATTCAGTTTTAACTCTTTACCATGTTTACATGAAGTAGTATTTGTCGCTACATACATGTATAACAGGATTGCCTTGAATGAGTGAATAGGAAAATGAAAATATACATACACTATCCTGTTGTTGTTGAAGAGTAGGGACTTGATTCGTCTAAGCAGTGGAAAACCATCTAGTTTCCGCACATCATTATCAGAAAAGTCAATAGTGTCGAACTGATCCTGAAAAAAAATATATATAAAACAAATTGAGAGACATTAATAAACAATCTCTTAGTGTTAACAATTTAATGTAATATCAACATGTATTAACAAATTTAATAGAAAAAAAACTGTATAGGAAATGACAGAATTGATGAATTGTTCAGTACTCAGTTTTCGAGAGTTATATTTTATAGAGAATACTAAACAAGCATCAGTGTGATACCATTTTTATGAAACGAATGAATGGTTTTGGTATCTGGTATACCAAAACTATTCCCGAGCTTCATAAAAATGGTATCAAATGGAAGCAACTTTAGTATTATATTTATTACACTACCAAATATCAAATGATAACCAATAGCCATGATCAATGGGTTGCACTTACCAGGGTGGCGCCAAGATTTTCTATAACTGGTATTCTGTAACCTGAATGTTGCAAAATAAAATTGATAAATCAAAGTTCACTGCTATGGAAAATAGTTGGCCCTGTTTATGGTTGGGTAGTGATAATGCTTCACCAGCCATAATCATGATATGAAGGCAATGGGAGCAAACTGTGCCGCGAACTCCCGCGACAAACAACACTACATCAAATCTCAAAGTTCTCCTCAAAAAGCACATGTCAGAAATCAAAATAGACCTCATTAGACAGATAAGACATCGCTCTATTTTAATTCGCTGTCATTTGGAATAATTCACCTTCGTAATCACAGTGACAACTGTTTTTAGTCTTTTCATGTCAATCCACATATTTTATGCATGTGCCAACACCAGCATCAGATATAATAGATAATTAGCGAGTTTGAAACGTCTTACGATATGTACAAAAAAATGACAGTGGATTCAAACAAAGCGATGTCTTATCTCTATGCGATTCAAACTTCATTTTACCAAGAAAATTGACGACAAATCAACATGATTAGTTTGACTAAGTTTTAAAACTAAGGTAATCACAGTGACAATGATTAAACTGTTTTAGTCTTTTCCAGTCACCCCACATATTTTATGCATGCGCCAACACTAGCATCAGATATAATAGATAATTAGCGAGTATGAAACGTCTTACGATACGTAAAAAAAAATGACAGCGAATTCAAACAAAGCGATGTCTTATCTCTCTATACGATTCAAACTTCATTTTACCTAGAATCATCATAATTAGTTTGACTAAGTTTTAAAACTAAGGCTATATAGGAAAGATATGACTATTGAACATGCTGAAGTGTGTAGCAAAGATGTATACAATATTTTGCCAAGTTTTCAATTATGTACGAAAATTGGGGACCTTTCTTTCAATACGTCAAAACAAACCTCTCAGATCCAACTCCCGGTCCCTCACAGGATTTGTGTACTGTGCGGACTGCTCAATCAATTCTGCTGTTAGACGAACCATTTCCGTCTATCTTGTATTCAACCTAACTGTAGCAATAGTAATTGAAAAATCAACAATTTTGAAACGTTTCAAAGCGTCCGCATGTTGGCAACATCCGGTAAAAGTGACGCATGCGCAAATTGATATCGATCATTTGACAGCCGCTAAAACAAACTTCTTGTAAGCCATATGTTGAAAACACAATGCCATTTCTGCAAAGCTGTCAGTAGGAGTATGACACAGCTAGTTTGATATAATGCATTTATAAGTACAACCACTAGCGGAGAACGTACTTAGTCTTTTACATAATCTTTGTAAAATAGTTACCAAACGTCTACTGTCGGCAGTTGGACGTAGTCTAAGTAGAGGAAGCTTCTTATACAACAATCTCATTAAAATCAGATTCAAAACAGACAGTCAGATATTTTGACACTCACTGTATATATATATATATATGCATCCTATTATTAAGATACACATTGATGGCAGGATATCTATAGTATAATCAATATAAGAATGACATCTCAATGGATAATGCAGGGACTTACATGCACGACGTTTTATTATTTTACAACAAACTGAAAAGTGTTTTCATTGGTCACACGTAAAATGATCTATGGAAATGCATACTCGGTGTGTGGGATAATATAGACTTTGCAATACCCACGCCTATTTTGTTGGCTACGACAGTTTGCTTTTTAAGATGTATGATTTGTTATGTATTTCCATTTCCCGAGAGATACACGTGTAGATTATACTCAAATCTATTTACATTGCATTGAAGTAGCACTTCCTATCAACCGTTGATTTCAACAACCAGCCTCAAGAAAACGTGCACAGTATTATTAAGGAGAAATGTGACACGCCAAGGCGGTATACGTCAGACATCCAAGAATGCATGCTACTTTGCCGTGTTCACGTAATTAAAAAAAAAACGCTCCTCAATTTCACAACCATAAACCATTCCTACTATTGCGACACTTAATTAACTCCCTCCTGAATACTAACGGTAACAGGAGGTCCCCTAAACTAAATAGGCATGCAATGGCTGTACATAATCCAGCAGGGAGAGGGTTTTAATACACTTTCGTATTTGTAACCAGCTAGTAACCATCTACATATATACTTTATCACTTTATTAGACATAATTGTAAATTAAGACATAATTGGTGACAAACTTTATTACGTACTTAATCTTCATTCTATTCACCGCAACGTCCTAAATATATCTCCTAATTCAACAATGAATAACCCATTATGATTAAACTAAAATATTTGTTAAATTGCATATATATTTCTTACGGAAATTGTGACTATTTACATACCTACACACACACACACACACACACACACACACACACACACACACACACACACACACACACACACACACACACACACACACGCACACACACACACACACACACACACACAATTGAACAATTGAAATCTATATATTTTTGGAGGATATCATTTTATTAGGTATGTATATATTAGACGTCCACAATATAGCCTAAAAATATGCAACCAAGAACAACGCGTTTATATATTGATCTACATTTTAAAATGGTATCATATATCAGGCATATCCTTATATAATGACAATTTTCAACATCGTTAACGTGTAATTCTCTGACGAGATTTCTCATCTGTCTGGGTTGCACGGAGGATGGGTGACATTGGGGGATTATTTTGTTGTCCCCTGAATGTTGTCGGAGTAAATTGGAAGATTGCATGCTTTTGTGATTGACCAGATATCGGATATCCATCTTGTCTGATTGGTTGTCTGATTGGTTGTCTGATTGGTTGTCTGATTGGTTGTCTGATTGGTTGTCTGATTGGTTGTGTCAATACTACACGTACACCACAATCAGCCGTGTCCTTGTCCGTGGAGATGATAGCGACTAATGGCGGTTTTCAATTCGGATCGGTCGCCATTCCTTATTTCCTTTTTTCTCGTCTAAATAAACATAATTGTCCATTTCGTATTTTCCATTTCGTGTTGGACATTGATTTTTTAAGAAAAACCCCAACTTCCTGTGTTACTTTGATAACTGTCAAATTTACATTAAATATGAAAAGGCTGCTTCCTGTAAATACCAATCCTTGATACTCCGACTATTATGCATACGATGTTACGTAGGCATAATGGTCGGGGTTTCGAAGACGATGAATACAAAATACTGGTGCATGGCAATTTCTGATACACTCGACCATAGCTTACATAGCGTCCCTCAATCGTAGACATATTATCCCGGCTTCAGAAGATGTATTTATTGCATTGGTACAGCTGGCTACCCACCCCTCTGACAGTATACCCGGCATTAGAACTAACGAGACTATACTGTATTTGTACCCAAGATTATACGAGTAAAAACTGTTTATTTTGGTGGTTTTTCCCCCACAGGTTTATAATTCAAATATGAGATATATTTACCTGGGCCCTCCTGTTACGCCAACTCTAAGATCTTAATAAAATTCCAACCGTAACCATAGACTACACCATTGCTAAGATTGGAGTTAAGATTACCTTAATATTATGCCATTTTGTAAATGGGTACCCAGTACCGGTGTAGGATAGTAGCATTTGACCATTTGGAATTTCGTCCTAGAATCGATGAATACTGTAAATCAGGAAATTAATGCGAACATGATATTAATGCGAAAAATGCGATTGGCGTATGGCCGCATTCAATTC